>JAODUI010000032.1:3416108-3448338 GCA_027563995.1 Papilio gigon
TGTAACCCTGTAGTAATAGTGACAATCAAAATATTAATTTATATTGTTTTTTTTTTAGGTCGAAGTATTAACAGTGCACCCAAATTTAACTGAGTCAATTTACGATGTACTGGGACCGGAAGACAGTTTTGGCATAGCTCAGGCGAGTGTAATAGTCTTTAATGCTTCAATAAAGTAAAAACTGAATAGACTAATGGTTAAGTGTAAAGACTATCGATCTAGCAGTCGTTGGTTCGAATCCTACCATTCGATTATTGTCATGAACTATATCCCAATACAAGCTTTTTATAGCGTACCAGTAATAGTGACAAGAAATACTAGTCAATTAGTAAAAAAAATACTAAAATTTTTAATTACACAAAAATCGTTACCCATTCTATATTGTTTATAAAAATAGAGCATTTTAGCGTATATATTTTACTACTTGTTGACGTCCGCAACTTAGTTCGTCAGAAACTAAAGAAAAAAAATCGTAAGTATCCTGAGCTATTCCAAATAATAATATTTGTACATCAAATTTTATTCAGATCCATTATTTACTACATCCATTCATATAAATTTTCGAATCTATATTGGTCATATAATTATTTTATTAATTTCAGGGTCTTTTTGTTGGCGTACAACATTTCTTCTCGTTCCGAGCACGCACCGTGGTCGATGTAGTTTATTTGAAGTTAGACGAATGGAAATATTTATTAGATTTCTATCCGAAATCAGCAAAATTAGTTAGAAAGAAAGTTGAAAATGTTTATTTAGCTATATAAGCTTTAGAATAATATTTTAGATTCATCATCAGCTCATTACACATCCCCACCGAGGTGCCCAGAGCCTATCCTATTAATAGGGGCGACATAGATAATCTAGATAAAGCTAAATGTGACAGTTCCCCGAGCTATGTTATAGAAAACAATAAATCAATCATGATAGCTTTAACATAAATTTAATTCAAACTAACTAACTTCAATTACTCAACAGATAATAAATCTACATATTACAATACAATTAAATAATGATTTTACTAAGTAAAAAGGTAACCTACTCTTGCCGTTTTCTCTTCTTTGAAATCCTCTGTGAGATCTCCGGTATGATTTCCTGAGTGCCTTCATCGACTTCCATAGAATTGGATGTCAAAGGTACAGTTCCGTTATGAACCTCCTGTGTTTCATGCAAACGCACTGTTTGTGACAACCTGGAATTGAATAATTAAATGACTCAACCTTTGTTTCTCTTCTATTCAAATGTTGCAACATATTAAACATATTTTTGATACCAATTATAAGCTTGCACATCAACTATGTTTTCTGTATAAATCTTGTTATCTAGATTACAGCCAACTTAAATTGTCTAATTATTCTGAAAATTCGTAGAAAACTTTAGTGCTAAAGACAATGCGATTTTTATAAAAAAAAACCAAGATGGCTGTCACAAAATGGCAGATGACATAATATTTTTTGTATAATTACTTCAACATCGGTAAAAAAAGGTTTGATGAGAAGCACAAGAGCACAAGTAGATTATGAATAATATAAGATGTCCGCCATTACAAAATGGCGGAGACATATTTTTACTATCTTCTGGATATTTAGGTGACAGTAAAAATATTGTATCAAATATTATTTGACTAATAGAACATTATGGTAAAGACCAATTTAAACCATTAACTACAGAGTTGACAATTAATTATCTAAAGCAGGAATGGACTTGTCTTGTCAACCCTAGGGATATTACTAAAAGTGACATTTGTTAGACATACTGATTTTATTACATTATAAATGGCTTACTTGATGTCCTAAAATCCAATTAAAAAAAAAATACAATAAGGTTAGAATAAAGAAAAATGAACTCACCCTACACAATTCAATCTGTCTAATTGCGCCTGATTAAAGTCTATCATACAGCACGGCCACTTCTGTAGTTGTTCCAAGTATTTGTTTAAACAGAGAGTGTGAATGGCCACACCGCAAGCAGGACAGTTAAAACCCTGAAATAAGAAAATTATAATTATTCATAATATTAAACATATGTATTTTGTTGTATTGTTATTTCAAATAATAAAAGCTTCAATTAATCATTGAAAATAATATTCTACGTAATTGACAACCATGTATCTGGTTGAATTCTTCTAACCTTTAATAAAATTAAAAAAGTCGAAAATTACCCAACATATTGGAAACAAGTAAAGTAATTTATATTTTAAGTTTTATTTAGAAGTGCCAATGACAATGTAATTCCCACATTGCAGTTAAAGACTGCATATAATTTGCATCCACGTAGTTCCTGCTGCATCCACTTAACATTGATAATAAATAAAATTATAAAATCTTCTGTATAACAAGATCTTTATATTCAAGAGAAAAGTTTGCTTACCCTAAACACAACCTGTTTACAAAGACAGCATTCCTCAATAATGTCGGGCATATTTTCTCTGAAGTAACCTTGAAATTCCTGGATTGCTCTAACACCTAATGCATAATTAGTGTCATCTTTATCTAAATAATGCATTCGACACCAAATATTTAGTAATTTCTGGAATAATTATAACAATTATACATTTTTATGCGGTAACATTTTACTAATAGCATAAGATTTGTATCAATATTTACTGATTATTACTTTCTTATTTGAAAAGCTTAAAACAAAAAGTAAAAGTTTATTCATTTGTTGATTAATCCATTTAACATATTGTCATCAATCACTAGCTAGAATATAAATATAATGAAAAGTACCTAGAATGGGGCAATAACAACACAAATGGCCCCTGGCCTAGATACCACAAAACCTGTACTAGAGGCTTTCCTATAAGTGAAGAGAGAAATTTCTCACCTGTGCATCAGTCTTAGTAAATGAAGTTTTCATATTGCTTACTAAATTAATAGCGTGTATGCCAGTTATTTGCCGAGTTTCTGTTGTCACAATTTGTTCTAATAAAATCCGAAAGTACTCAAGTTCGGTAGCGGAGAATACATTTTGTGATTTAGCAGCGTCATCATATCCTAGAGAAACAAACACAACTACTTCTTCTGATGTAAGTTCATCGTTAGTGATTTTAATAGTTTGTTGGAATGGTCGTATTTTTCTATTTATTTCGTTAATAAGATCCTTGGGTGAAATCTCGACGTCTTCTGCAACATAAAATATGAAATAAAAACGAGTCTTATTTCAAAATTGATTTATAACATTACTCTATCACCTGTAAATGAATTTATGATTTGTCTAATTTCTGGCATAGCAATAACTCCTCGACTAGCAATAGATCTTAAAAGAAATTTATGTACACGGTCGTAAGTCATTACTATTTTTCAGTTCACTTCAATGGTAGTACAAAGAAACTGAATTATCAAAAAAATTGTTTTCGTAAGTTAGGAACACTTATTTCAAACAAAATAAAAACCATAGAAAATGTTTTTGAAAATTAACTGTCAATGTCAATTTGTACGTCCGGTGTTGCCTATTGCAATGTCCCTGAAGTGGAGATGTCACTACACGTTGTTTATCGGCCAACGATATTCTAAAATCGATTTCGAGTTACTTTCAGAACAAATATAACCTTAGAAGCAGAATTGAAAAGACGTTTTTTACATCAAATTACGCAGATTTTTTAATGCATAAACCTGAAATTAACGATAGTAATAAATGATTACATGGATAATTTGGTATCTCGTTTAAATAACAAATTCGTAATTTCTTAAGGTTAAAAATAAAATAATTTGAACAAATAAACTAATGCACTGTTTGATCTTTAAGCTAGACAAAGTAAGCGGATTACTAGTCTGAGCAGTTAAATGATTAGCAGCGAAAATTCGGGTGCAACGATAAACCTGGCGTAAAGTTTTAATGGACTTTTTGCAGTTGGCAGAGCATCACGCCATTATTTAGAGATACAGCAAACGCACATGTGTTTATTTACGACCTTAATAAATTGTTAACAATGTTTCGTATAATAATATTTAGATTAGGGAGACACAAATAAATTATACTAATGACGTTTTGGTAACGAACTTGTGACTATTTTGAAACTATAAATTTGTGATAAAAGATAATACATAAAGAATATTTGAGAGAATGTTTCGATGATTAATAAATATGCAAAATTATATAAAATGAAAAAGAGGAATGTACTATAAGTATAAAATATCTTCCATTATCTTTTCCTCAAATAGCAGCCATTTTTAATGATGGTGTTGATAGAACTATTTACTTTCCCCTTCATCTTGTTACTTCCTAGCCTTAAAGATGAATAGTTGTAAAATTATTTTGAAGCTTTTGCATTCCCTCGCTGGATTCCAAGGAAATTCCTTGTATGGGAATTTTGTGATGGGTAAAGCAAATATTTGAGACGTTACCAAAGCCACAATCATCTCAGACGACGACATCGTGACTCCAGCTTCGATATTCGAATAACTCAAACTATTCTGCGACGTTTGCCTTGAGGTTTAAATTGCCACCGCTGTTAGTTTACTTGTGAATTTGATAACCTTTAAGCTACCCAGTGCGGGATATACAATAGAATAAAGTAGAAAGTGACTAAAGTGGGCTGATTTTATGGTTTAACGGGTAATCATGTTATCGAAATCTCCTGAAATAAGTGACATTTATAAGTCGAATCCTAACCCTACTTGTTTGACATAAATACAACACAACCTGCTTCTCCGGTAGAATATCATTCACCTAATTCTAAAATACGTTTTTTTTTTGTTATGTATCATAATTTAATTTCGTAACATAAATGTGTTCAATTTTTCTAAAAATTATGAAATGATATGAAGAAAGATAGAAACACTTCAACACAATGTTAAATTACATACAAACGTTTTACAAAATGCAGACATACAAATGAACGATTTTATTAGTAGTTTTATTTACATATTTCTTCATTTAAGTCAACGGTGGTAATGTGAAACATTTGGAAAAGTGCCTAAATGTAAACGTGTTAACGACGCAATTACTGAACTAAATTTACTATTCAAGTTTTATATTTAAAAGTAAAAAGTCACAACAGAGAATAAGAACCATTAGATAGACCAGAGGTAATCTCCATACGTGTTCTATAATTCATAACTTGGGAAAATTGTCTAGGTCGTTATCTAATTCTGGAGCGCGCGAACAGCGACAGCAATTTGTAGCTGGAGCCGAGCGCTGCAGAATTGTTCAAATTATTCGAACGTCGATGCCGGAGTAACGTGTCGCCTGCAACGACTGCGGCTTTGGGAATTTCCTTTGAGCATTCGCATAGAAAATGTTATTAAAAAAATATTTTCATTTAAATTACTGATAAAACATTCTTACTTAAGTTTGAACGAATTTCATATGTACAGCAATCTAACGTTCTTAAGTGACAAAAAACGTCGTGAGGACACCTTCACTTTCTTTCCAGATAAATTTAAAGATATGTGTGAAGTTAACTCGCACTGAACCAGCTTGGTTGACTACGGGGCGTCGCGGTGTGACATGATTTCATGCTCCGGCGGCGCCCACAATGACGAAGAGGAAAAAAAAGCTTGGTTGACTGCGGCTTAGTCACTTCTAATAATAGGCTAGATTTCGGGCTCTAGATATTGACATATAGTGGGCTAATGATGATGTCTAAGAAATATGAAATTATAATGCACGAGATGCAATAGACGATCAACATTACAAACATTGTTTTTTATGTATACATCACAAATATATCGTAAAAAGATTTCGAAGCTAGTTACAAGTTATTTCTGTGTAAGATCGTTTAAATTGGTAATCAATAATTTCTGAGATTGAAGCACTCAGCGTTGAGCGAGAGTCCCGAGGAGCCCTTTCGACTCTTAACTTCCAAGAGATGACTCCATCGTTCGCTGCGATTAGTGAAGTTTCCAAACACGACGTTATATCGAGACAAAAGACGTTAACAAGTTGGTGCAACTTTAACGCAACCCTCTTCCTACATGGTTCATTCACGCTTTAACTTATGTTTGGTATTTTAGTGGGTAGCCTTTTTGGGTGTCAGGTATAGTTTGATGTTGGTTAAATAGTATGTCAAGAATACATTCGGAATGTTCCAATTCAGATAGCGAAATATTTTAATAGCGTAATCCTAATTAACAAATGACTACCTACATCACAATTATATTTTCCCTTGTTAAGAGGGAGTGGTATCGAATGATAGACTTGACCTACTTTAGCATATTTAAGCTTCCCTTTAAAGTTCAAAAAGAAGATAATTAATTTTAAAATACAAAATAACTGTATTAAAATTGAGTTCGGAATGAAATTCTTTGGCTGTCTCGTAAAAATGATTTAGCTTCCAATATTAAAGTGCAGTACTTCACAGTGCTCCGAACTTATTACAGCGTTCAAAGAAATAGACAGACTCGCTTTATGAGATTTATTAGTCCGATATAAGTGGGTTATAAATAATTGAATTTCAAATGCTACTACATTTTAAAATGAATGTTATAGACTAAAAATAAAACGGACAACACTCACGTAATCATCCGGTGTCGGTACCGACTAGTTTCGAGCCCATCAGTTGCGCTTCTTCAGGGTGAGTGGGATTGGTACTATCTTGCGGTCAAGGCCCGTAACTATTATGGAATTGAAACTTAAACCATTACTCTTAAAAACCACGACGGAATACGGAACACGGAACAAGCAAGCGGACACCTGATGTCACTAAAATAACGAAGTTAATGGCACTGTTAGCCACTTGCAACAAGTAGCAGATGCATTACGTACGTTATATAGATTGCATCGTCCTAACTATCTCCTTCCCAGTCGAATACCCGTCCAATAAATCCCTTATATGACTGGGAAGAATTTCTAATTAGCTTTTTTTTATTTTAAGGGTTCATGTACGCAAAGTTCAGAATTTATTTTGAAACCAGTTAATGTATTAATCAAGTAAGAATTAGTTATAAACTAGCACCGGCTTCGTTTGAATTAGTCTCAAGTAATTGGTTCCCAGTTTGCTGATTATCCTATTTCCGTCCGGACACTCGTATTACTGGATAAATAAGTGTTTACTATTTTCTAAGTGAGAAATACACAAACCATGAAATTAGATTAGCTGATTTAAAACTATCTAAAGTTACCATGTACCATTAATGCATGTATTGACTTTTAATTAAAGTTTTTTTTCTTAATCCTTTTAAATGAATTACGTTTTTATTATTAGTATACTTAAAAATGAAACCTACTCAACAATTTAATTATAAATTTATCAATTACTTCTACAACCAATATCACATTTATCGTGTGAAATGCCTTTAATTGAACAATTGAAAATGAATGTGGAATTTAAATACTCACTTAAATTGTTAACCGATTTTGAAAAGGGATCGTAATTTCGATTTATCCAGAATTAATATATCTGAAAGCACATGCATGACCTTTCTTATACTGCTATAAATATTTATATGTGCAATGCACAAAGTCTGCTCAAAGATTATTGGTTTATTAAGCTCTTGACCCAACGTTACACTTTATGGCGGTGACGAAAAATGATGCGCATTTGTTATTTACTAACTGTTTATAATAAATAACTAATATTAATAGGACCGGTCATCGTGGCAATCGATGGGGGTGACCTACGTGTAGTGGGCGAATTTAGGCTGATGATGTTAATCAGTTTATATAAAATTCAATTGACTATATCTATGTCATAATCCAATGGGAAAATTTACTTTGCAAACTAACACCTTTATATGTAATATTGTATTGAATATTAAAATCAATAAACCTATTAAAATTTCATAGGAAGCTTCTACTGGTTCTCCACGAAAGCTTTGTCTCGTAATAATTTTAGAACACTGTGGAACTACTAGAACATGTCAATTACAGTTAAGACCTAAGTCTTTATGTAAATATTTAATGGTCTAATTATTAATTTACGTTAAATTTTAAGTACACAAACGTATAAATATAACATACAGACATGTCTAAGTACTTAAAAAAGGAGATTATCGTAGTTTGACTTATCTGTTATGTATATTTCAGTAAATGTATTTTATTACAAAAAAAACCGTCTCTATTTTAAATTTGTATTCTGTTTATTAATTTTACGTTTGTCTGAAATAGTTTAAAACTTCAATACACTGATAGAACTTATTGTTGATTCACTTTGGGTAACTTATGCATGTTGCCAATATCATTCAGAAAAGCTGGTATAGTTTAGCCTTAACGTGTTGATTAAAGATGACAATTGTTTAACATGAATTGTATACAATAGATATGTGTGTTGCCATTATTGAAAAGTTCAAAAAAAAAAGTAAATATTTAAATTTAATTAATTAATATAAAAATTAACAATCGACTTATACAAACAATCAATTTGAAAGGTCCCGTTCAGGCGGGTGCTTCATATTTCGCAGCCCATTCAAAATATCCAGCCAGACTCTCATTCATATTTACAATCCTCTACAATGTTTTTTTTTGAATGGCACTCTCACTGCAGCCTGCAAATTTTTATGTTGACTCTGTCAAGTGGCCGTCATTCACAGGCATTACAACATGTAAATAAGTAATTACATTCATTAAATTTCATTAAAAATTTCTCACTTAAAACAATATATTTTGTCATACATTTTAAACCGGTTTTATTTAATTACACAATCATCATGTTAATCAAATATGTTTGAAATCTACATTAAAAACATGACAAAAGAGTGGTTTAGTAAAGTATAACAAAGATCTAGTAACATTTGACATTGACAGGGGGCGCTATTGAATTATTACAATTTAGTTCGACTAAGCCCACAGGGTTATATAGTATGCTATATTAAAACTGGCCAGTACCAATTAACAACATCGATGGAAATAGTATTCATTTTAATTAACCAATGTTATCAAATTAAAGCATTTTTTTTTACGAGGACTACAATAACGCTTGACCACGAATAAAATTAAATTATTTTAGCACATTAACAATTTAACAATATCTAAAATATTGCAGTTCTAATTTAAATCATTGTTACCAGCACTAAATATAAAATTCCGTTGAATTAAAAAAAAACGAACGACTTATGCGGCCGTCGACACCATCAACAATTGACAGTTGATTGACGCACTTCGAACGACACGGAATTAAAATTCTATCAGAGGCGTCTTTCGACATGATAAAACGCTCGAATGGTAATGAAATAAAAAAAATAATGCGTAAATGAAAATAGAATAATTTTGATTTTATTTCATAATGAATACGATGATATTGAAGATGTACAAGTCTATGCATTAATTTGCAATGTTGCCTAAAATTAGAAAATTAATTGAAACTTTGTTATTACAATGGATGAAGTGAGGTTAATTTTATATTTTGTTATATACAGTTTTATTTTATCTATATACTATATTTTGGCCCTGTGGGTGTTGTGCTTACCTTAAAGAAAAATATGTTTATGCTGTAGTTCAGAGTTTACATCGGTATGAAGGTGGTAGAACATATTTTGTTGATAAATCTTAACTAATCAATGAATGAATGAACGAATGAATCAATGAATGAATGAACGAATGAATGAATTAATTAAAGAATGAATGTACGAATGAATGTTTGCACGAACGAACGAAAGAACCAATAATCGAATAAACGAATGAATGAATGAATGAATGAGTAAAAAATGAAACATACTTTTATGAAGACAACTGTTATCATTACAAAAATAGAGGCGTTATTATTGTTAGATAATTATTATTAAGAATGTATTTAAAAGTACGTGATAGTGTCTTGATGTGTTGTGACTAGAAAGGTTTTATATTGTATTATACGCTCCATTGAATATCACGATGCGGGAACAATTGAATCGTACTCACAACGGATTCCAGCCTTATTGGTTTGTTGTCTAATTGCTTTATCCTGTGCATACAAATGTTATCATAAACGTCTATCTAAACATGTTTCATTGAGGTATCAAATGAATTATAGAAATGAAAAGTAACTAAACATATAGACTTAAGTAACTCAACTACATCTCCCACAGTCGTATGTGTTCGTAAATTTTAATTCGTTATATAAATTTGATGTAGTATTTGGTTCGGAAACGTTTTATAATATACGGCAACGTTGTAACTGAACGCAAGATGGAGCAATTAGGGAGCGGACCGGTAAAGCTTTAATAGGAATGTCGTGTGCAACACAATCCAATTGTGCCGGCCCGCTGTTGTTCAATAAAGCGTGAATTGAAAACTAAAGTTATGTTCTAACTATTAAAAACTCTGTTTAATATTTATTTAAGATACACATGTTTGCAACCTTGTCCTCCAACGTCACAGGAGTGTGATAAGGACAGGGTAATGATATTTAGGGGGGACGAATCAAATTACCCAGATAAACAATTGGCGGCTGTTAAATGATCACATACGCATAACAAGATTAATATTAATTAATATAATCCACAGATTTGAAAAATTAATAGACAATAGTAAAAATAAAATTTGTAGAAGTGAAAAGCTTTTAGAATGGCATCGATTTCATCAGATGCTAAAAAGAAAAAGGCTGTGGAAGTTATTGGGAAAGGCCTATGACCAACAGTGGACAGACAAGGGCTGATGAGGATGATCCTAACAACAGTTCAGATGAAAGTGACAATGATCTAAATTTGAATTAAAAGAAAATGATATCGTAACACAAAGGTTAATAAAGTAAAATAAAATGTCGGGCCAATTTCAATGGAGCGTAAAAGACCTATCGGCTACCTGTAGAGACTAATAGATTAATTATCTGGCAGTCTGTCAAAGCTGCCGCCGTCATTAGTGATCGTTAATTCTCTACATGGCCTAGAAAATTAATGGTCGATGTCGCTAACAGTGGACTATTTGAAAATTGTACACATAGAAAATTGATTTCGTGAATTACAATTTTATACACCCCACCTATCTTTTGTTTTAACTACTTTCTTTTGTTTCGCGAACGAACACATTGCTTGTGTTGTTCGTTATAAAAATGATTAAAAACGTATTGTTTCATTTATATACAAAGTCAAAAATAATATACATTTAGAAGCATTTATTTGGCTTCACAGTGTCTGTAATCGAATATTGCAAGTTAAATTTTATCCACTGATTGCATGACAATGCAAAAAATTACGACATACTGCTGATCTGATGATGGAGCTGGAATTTAGCCATAGAAACTTCGTAATTAAACGATGCAACTCTATCGAGTTTAGGCTCGTTTAATTCGTCTTGACAAGTACTTTGATAAGTGAAGTTTGTTTTTTCAAAAAGCTCTTTTTTCTTTAATTTATTTTTTAAATGAATTAAGCAAACGTTATTTTAATTTTCTCACAGTTTTGAGTTACGTTCAGAGCTCCTGGGCAAACGCAGTTAATGAGTTTAAAAATCTCATTCTACTCTCAATGGGCGAGTGTTTCTAGGAACATTGCAAGAAATTACAAGTAGTATTGTAGAAAACTGCACTACGCTATTAAAACTAAGTGAATTTATTTCTAATTTCATTTAATATTATAAACTGGTTTATAATGCGTTAATTTGAAACTATATCCAAACACAGTTAGTTCTTGTTAGTGATATTGTCAATTTTAACATATTGTAATTTATAAATTTTATGTACAAAAGCCTACAATGTTTACTAAAATTGATATGTTTGTATCATTAATTAAATCACTAACATTCCAAAATAAATCCAACGACAATACATCGAATTGTTAGCTATTGATTAAAATTTCTCGTTTCTACTGAATTCAACTATAGTTAAATTTTAATTGATGGCCCAATAAACTGTTTATTTTCTCGTTCTTTTTTGCTACATTGACATGTAGCGTTGTTCGTGATAGCTTATTCCTGTAAAAATACTTTGAAACTTTAATATGCATATCCACTATCGGACAACGGGAAGTCGTTGAAAGCGGAGGACAGTATACTGTGGAAAAACTATGTCCGTCAGTGGGCAGACAAGGGCTGATGACGATGATAATAATTTCCAGCATCTGTTTAAAGTTCATAAAATTAATATTATCATGACATCGGCTGTCTATATAGAGATCTTAAAAAAGGACATATTAAGAAGATAAGAAAACATTTATGATTGTCTTGAATATACAATAATCTAACGGTATATTGTAATACAGTTGAATTGATGTTTGAACGATGCTATCAACCAGATAACTGATCTAGAGACGTTAAACTAATTATAATTGGAATAGGTTTGGTCGAAGACGACCTCGATGTCACAGTATACTACCGCAGATTGGCAATCGCTAATGTCATAGTCTAGATTTTGTGTGATGAAGGGATTTCTATGAATAATTGAGTATTTAAATCATTCCTTTTTATAGTAAAAAGAGCGTATTTGTACGTTTTAATAGATATATTATAAATCAAATTAATTGCAGTTACATTGGTTTTTATTTTATATTATTTCAATATAATATGAAAGAAAAGATGATGACCACGTAAACAAGGTGACGAGATTGAGTGTGGATGGCTGTAAAGATAGAGGAAGACTGAAGATGGTGTGAATTGTGTCATAGAGGATATGTGTAATAAGTGTGTGAGTTCAGATATGATGGCTGACAGAGATTTATGTAAGAGTGGTACATGCTGTGCCGACTCTCAGCGGGAAAAGGACAGGTTGGTGATGATTGGTCAATATTTTTATTTGCGTACAATATTATATTACTTTAAAAGCTTGTTATATTTAACCTTATTAAACAATCTTACTATCGTTGGATGGGAGTTATTAGTAGGTGTTTAAAAGTTAGTGAAATCTGACTTCTCTTTTCTTTGTTTGTTACGAAGTTTGAGGATTGTAGCTAATGTTATCAATTATTCCTTAACATTCTTTTAACTAAGTAGCACTGTGATTGAAACGTGATTTTAATTGGAGTTAAAAAAGTAAAAGCAATCAGGAATAAGGCCTGAATTTAAAAGGCACAGCTAATTGTGCGCGCCGACCGATTGCAAGTGACACTTGAGGGACGCTATTGAGTTCGATTTGTCGAAGAGAAAAAAATAACACTGCTTAACATCTGTCGCTGAAATAAAACTTAAACAATGCTTAATGAAGCAAAAACGAAAGAGTAGATTTTTAAAAATTTCAATGTTTTTGAAATTCAACCTTCTTGTAAATAAAACCTTTAGAATCATAATTTAATTGAAAGAGAAAATTGAAATAATTAATAAAGAATTGAAATGAAAAATAAATATTAGTAAATTAAGAAAAAAATGCTAATATTGTACATAAAAAAATTATGAATATAAAAACCTCGGTATTAAAATTAATTGACTATTGGTTAAGTTAAATAATTTTTATTTCTTTTTTAACAGCAATTTTAAAAGTCGATTATGACAGTATACGTTGATGGGTAACTTTTCGTCGAATTAACTAGATAGACCATAAAGTTGAAACAATAAATTGTTTTGAGTCCGGCTTGCTGGTTAAATTGCAATTGTTTATTTGATGCCGCTAAGCGGAAATTGAACTGGTAAATCCTTATTGAACTCCGAACAAGGAAACTAATCCCAACTGAATGAAAAAAAAACTTTTCATATGCTTGCAATTGTTTTCGTATTTCAAAAATTTAAAAAACGATTGCTTTTAACAATGATTATGACTTAAACTATTAAAATTTTCGTGAGTCATTTCATTATACTATTTGTAAAACGGCTTAACTCACGTGTAAATCGGTGAGCGACGGGCCGCGAACGTGCTATAGTAAAGTTCCCACTCACCCTGAAGATGAACCCCCGATGGGCTCGAAACTAGTCGGTACTGACACCGATTTACACGTGAGTTTAGCCGTTTTATGAGTAGTATAATGATTATGACAAAGTTCTAAATTTATATGAGCAATTGAATTGCCAATGGCTTAATGGTTAAGGGTACGGACTACCGGTGATGGGTTCGAATCCCGCCATTCGACTATTGTCGTGAATCATATCACAAGCTTTTTCAAGCTTATCTGGAATGGTTGCAAGAAATATTAGTAAATTAAAAAATATTAAAATTAAAAAAAAATGTAGCATAGTCTCTTATTTTTAAATTTTTAAATAGTATATTTATACCATTTTTATCATACCGAGTATGTATTAAATATGTCTTAACGAATTGTTAAAAGAATTTTACGCAATAAATAAATAGGTTGTTGGTTAAAAAGCAGGCAAAACTCAAACAAGATCGAATGAAATTTACTTCACCAACCGTAAATTCCGTCCTTCGAATTCCCGGAATCATATATAATGGACCCGAATACGTCTTAGTACCGTTCTAGAATTTCTGAAAACGATGATAGTTCTTATAAAAGATAAAATACTACATAACTGAAGAGAACACAATAAATAGCTTTGAGATAAAATTCAAATCAATATGAATTTATAGACAACGTAACAAGAGGTTATTTTTTCATTTTTTTTTATTTATTCGTACCTCTACAGACTCGCCGTCCGTACTCTCTTTTGCTCTATTTATATCTGTACGTGTAGTTCCGAGTTCCTGAATTATTATAGATGTGCTTACTATATACTATACTACTTACATAACTATACTATTCTATTTCTTTGTTTTTTTTTGTACTATTATTTTTTTTCACTCGTGTTTTTTTTTTGACAAAAATCCAGAGGACCCTGTGTAGTTGCCGCCCCATCGACACACAAAAAAAAACTGTCTAAAGTCAGTCCTACCGTAATCGCTGTGTCTCCGTTTCGGAACGCCATGCTTAAATTGAAACAAGAAAGTAGATATGAACAGCGGAGTATATACAGGTAGTATGAAAGCTATTATCCGTATAATGCAAATACCGCTAACAGCGCAGCTCTCCAAGTCATAGAGGTTGCGGTTTTGAAGGGAAATTTGCTCGATACTATGCAGCAATTATTTGCTAAATTTAGACGCTTGAATCTTTAATCTGAATATTCTTTTAATATATGAAAATATGAATATATGCTTTAATAACTTACTTCGAAAATTCTTAAAATATTTTAGTATGGGAAAGTTATTTTGTAAGACACGAGTAAAGACGTCGTTTTCTGAGTATGATGGAATCAATACAAATGTACCTAAAGTCGAATTCAATAGAAACGAGAAATAATATTTAAATTTCAATATTTTTTCCAAATAAGGCTCTAATCATAGACTCGTTTTGTTTTTTGCTGTGAAAAAGTATTTTGTAAATCTCCTTACATTGTTACAAATTATAAATCCGGAAGTTTGTATGGATGGATGTTTGTAAGGAGTGACTTTTGAACAGCTAAACGGAGCTGTATCATTTTTTTCACAGAGATAGATTACTCATAGTGTGTGTACTGGTGTTCTAAACGCTGACATTTTGAATAAGCAAGTTAGTAAATTCCATTGTAGTTCAGTTTTGTTTCCGTTGCCAGTAGAAGTATAAATTAGATCATTAAAAGTTTTAAATGGCTTTCTGTCTAACTATATAAGAGTGTTGTAAAGAGCATATGAATTAATTGAGCATACATATTTTTAATATGGCAAAGAACTAAGCTAACAAACCTCCATGGTAAATGATTAAATTGGCTATGAATTCAATTACTAACTATAGGTCTGCCGTGTAGATCTCGTAGGATTCTTGTCAATAAATTCTTAGTAGTATCTCTTTTTGTCGCCTTTAAGCCTTTTTTATTCGCAATTCACTCACGGAAAAAATATGGTCGGGACTAAAAACATTTCAAGTAAAATTAAGTGCCGGCTTAATTTAACTTTGCATTAAGAGATGTCATCAAAAAGGCGATTAATTTTTCATCTAATACAAAGTGCTCTGTCCATTGTTAAAGGTTAACATTTTGTTACCATTAAGTATTTTTATTTTTATTTTTAATAATATAGAAAGGGTCACAAAAGGCCTGTCGTTACACTGTAGAATAATTTCTGTACGGTCAACATTAAAAAAAAAGCCGTTGATATTAATCATTAATTGATAGATATCCTGAATGTTTAATGATAATGACACAACAAAACATTTAATCAATTACGCTTAGAGTCCGCAATGAAACTTAGATTGCAATAGTTCATTTGATACCGCGAAGAGGAAATCGAACTGGTAAATCCTAATTGAACTCTGTACTAACCGAACAAGGAAACTTAATCCTGATTTAACGAATAAAAAACTTGCCATCTATATTTGTAACGGATATTGTAGAGTCAGCTGCATAAATATTTATACATTACCAAATATTTTCCATTTATAAACAGGCAACGTAGGAGATAAAATAAGGTAAGATAATGTTTTACAATAGTGTCTAGATACTAGTCTACTGCGGAAAGTAGACCTCCCCCATTAATTACCACGATGTCGTCCGGTGCCGCTCATATCCAGTGCTCCCGCAATATTATAGGGGTATATCAAACGACTAAAACACATTGTGGGCGACGGGCCGCGACCACGATGGCCTCGAAACTAGTCTGCGCAGACATTGAATGAAGACGTGAGTGCTAACCGTTTTACATAGTATATTATGTTTTATGAAATTTTAAATACGGTAATGATAGGGATCTTGGTATATCCAGACGTTATATATTGTGATAGTTATCGATAGACAGGATATATATAAGTTGAGAATACTCATATATATAATATGCAACAACTATAGCCATTAAGGCAACGCTTGTAAACATCAATTACAAAGCAACAAATAACTAGAAACCGAACGCTGCACTCTGTGCTCATTTGTTATCTGTCATAAACCGCTTCCGTTGCTCTACTGCTTTCATTTAACGAAACAACCTAATGGCGTTGAACAATAACATGGAATATATTGCTTAGATTTCATGTACTTATTTCTGTTTAACAACTCCACAGAAAATTGCTAATTATTTATATTTAGTGGTAATTGACGATCATTGTTGATTAGCATTGTATTGTCATTCGATTACATTTTTTATCGATTTTATTGAAACTGTACGTAATTGAGTAATCGATTATTTTTTTGAGATAAGCCTACGTCCAGCAGTGGGTAGACAAAGGCTGATGATGATGATTATTACTATTTTTTTAATTTCAGTAGATTTTAGATAACATACTAATATTTCTTGTAACCATTCCAGATAAGCTTAAAAAAATGTGTTAGGATATAGTTCACAATAGTCGAATGCTGGGATTCGAAATTACGATTCCTAGATCGGTAGTCCATTAACCATTACACTATTACCGCTTATGGTATTTTATTTTATTTATTTATTTATTTATTCACCAAAAACATAACATCAGTTACGGTTGTCATTTAAAATTATGGCTAAAATCTTCTGGATCTTTTGCTATTATTTGTTCCGATGTTTCATTAAAATACGTTAGCAAAATTCGATATAATACTTGTATAAATAATTTATTCCCACCTTTGCATAAATTCCGCTTACCCAACTCTGAATTCATAACTCCGGATGTTTTGAATACCGAATCAAATTATCTCTATTAAAAGTTCTACGAGCACTCTTGACTCACGATTTATGAAAGAGGTTAGACTTATCTATACCACACTATTTTGTAACTCTTCTTTCTATAAACTAATTTGACCTTGACATTTAGATAGTTAAATATGTATTTATTCCTCATTAGCTCACTACACGTCCCCACTATGGTGCTCGGAGCCTACCTTATTATTAGGGGTGACTAGGCCATAGTCGACCACGCTGACCCAGTGCAGGTTGGTATGACGTCACACATATTTTTGAATTTGTTCGCAGATATATGCACGTTGCATCACGATGTTTTCCTTCACTGTAAGAACGTCGGATTATGTACATATGAAATTCGTATATCGAAAAACACATTGGTACATGGCGGGGATCGAACCTGGACATTGTCGAATACGGTCCGGTCCGGTTAAGCGCTTAACAACTGCGCCACCGACACTCTCAAACAATATATTCTTAATAAGAACATATTTGAAAGAAGAGATTATTTACAATTACAAAGTATTAAAGAAAACTAAAGCGTCAAGAAACTTTTAAATACCTTAAGGGAATTATTAACTTACTATGGTCAAGGTCATTCAATTTATAGCGGTGCTCGAGACTTTGAAACTTTTTAAAGTAGAAATTAAATAGTAACATTCAAAAGATTTAACTTCACTTCTAGGAATAAAGAAAGTTAAAAAATTAAGTAATGAAGTGATAATACATTTCAGTATTTTACTTTGTCATTTGTAGTAGGTTTATTTAGTTTGGGATACAGTTGTATATGTAAGAAGGTTAAATATTTTACATTAACACATAAATGATAACTTGAACCGTTTGCTTTCATATTCAAAAATAACTTGAAAGATAAAATGCAGGAAAACCAGCGTAAATAAGTATTACGGTTATTTACATTTTCTGTACTTCGCGACTTTTTACGTAAATAAGATGATAAATAGCTTAAACATTTTTTTTTCCTTAATTGTCCCTATTGTTCCGTGACTACAAGTCTTGGTCGAGGTACAGGATTCAAATCCAAGAGTCAAAAACTTCTAAATATAGAACTTAAATTAATGTGAATTGCTATGAAATGAAACAGGATAGGTCAATTTAAAATAATGTAAACAACTTTTGTTATCAAATCGTTTTGGTCACCATTGTTACTTTTGTATCGAATTGTTACTGGACACTCATACAAAACAAAAGATAAAGATAATGTCGACTGGCAACAATAATATCTTGGTTGTGTTTTGTTTTGATGGACTTGGGACCATACAATAGACTAATGAATTCCTCAAACAACACATCTAATTATGTTCATGAACGAAGGCTGGACCGAAAAACCGGTTTTGTGCTGTAACAATGGGGACAAACAACTTAATGTGACCTTTGTAGAAAGAAAGCGCTCATTTGCGAACGCCTGCGGCCAAAAACCAAAAACGTCGCTTAGAATAAAACAACGTAGATCTGTTAAAACGAGTTGTTCCGCTACGCTTCCGCTACGAATATCTGAAACGTGCTACGAAATAAAGTAAATAATGTGTGAGCATATTTGCTAGAACGGAATACTGTTGAGTGTTATAGGTTTTAATAAAATCTTGTTAGTTACATTAAGCGGTAAAAAAAAGACGGATGCCTATTAATACGAAATAGGTGCTTTCTATTAATACCAAAATATGTTAACGTATTTCCACTGAATTTAAAATCCGCTCTCATCAGAGAATGTCAGTTAAGAATGATCAAAGTGTGATATTTTTTATGCTAAAAAAATAGTAAATGATCGTTAAAAACTCCTCGTATTATTAACAAGTGGTCATACCTTCAGTATAAGGTATCCAATTAAAATGTGAAATAAGATATTGCTCAATGCAGTAATGTATAGTTCGACCCGAGTTCCTTTAAAGTATGCAGTTGTTAATTAATATCAAAACTTGTTCCATTGCTATCTTTAGAGTTTCTTGTCTTCCGGAGTTATATGAAGTTTATACAATGTGGTATGTTACTATTATATAATTAACAAGACCGAGCAGCTTCACTCGTATGAAATTTCATAAAACTGTGACTAGGATTAAGGCCTCAAAATTATGATTTTTTTTGTTACCATGGCAACCTAACTGGTCTGTCATATCCGTCAATCAAATAAATATTTATTTGAAAATCGAAAAGTACATTACATACTTAGCGGGGCTCAAACTTGACGTGTATTTATCCAGTCCGTTCAAGCGCTTAATAATGTTAATCTGTAGATATAAATATACATTGTAAATATATAACAGTGTATAAATCGAATGCGTCAAATTATTTGTACAAGTCTGTAATTGGCTAAAAATAAAACTAAATTTAACAAATATATATATCTATCTATATATTGATCTATAATGTAATTGTGATTTTGGTTATAGCTTTTTTATATGTATGCTGTATGCTTGTCTTAATAAATAAACATTTATGTGTTTAATAATTACAGACTTAGGTATATGGTGTTGTAAGGTAAAATAAACAAAAGTAAACCAGATTCCGTTGTTCAACAGAAAAAAATGAGCGCCAACAAGTCGGTATTATGCTTAAAAACATAACTGATTACGTAGAACGGCATTTGGAATGTTGAATAAAACAGACGCCATTGAAAACTTTTAAAGCACTTAAAGCCTAGATAGATTGCGAACCAAGTAGTGCTTCGTATAATAGCTCGGGAAGGAACAAAAAGCTTTAACTCAAATATTTTGCTTGATGTTAGGATGAAAGTAGACTATACAATTCCGACCGAGTACACTCCGCGTACCAGAATGAATGAAATAATTTAATTATACTCATTTACGCTCATTTACGTTCACATGTTTTTATAGACCGCTTTATAGCAAAAGTTATCGTTCAAAAAACGAACACTGAAACAAAAAAGACTGTAACAGAAGGTGTGAAATAGGAATTACCTTACCTTTATTATTCAATCATTTCAAAACAATTGACGGCCATTAAATTACGTGACAACTTTATAAGTTTTATTTAAATACAAGATAGATTAAAATAAATAAAATAGGAGATTGAAATTTTCCATTACAATTCCCAGCATCGACTAAAATGTCTTTAAACATAACAAAATTTATTATTGCGTAATATTCTTAATACCTAAAAATTGAGAACCTAATATAATCAAAGTCCGAAAATTCCTTCCAGATGGTGAAATTCCGGACTCAGTCCCTTTCACCTTTCCTGTATATTTGTGGTTCTATTGTATATCAAAATACGAGGTCCGTAACCGCAAGGAATTTTCCGATCGACTCGTCCTCTCAAGTTATTTACGAATATTCACACCCTGAATTAACACTCAATATAAATGGTTAATGAATTGAAATTAATTAAATTTTACTATTTGCTTTTTAATTGATTTAATTTACAAATTGTTCATTTAAATATGAGAAAAGGTTTCATGTTAATATGTTAAAGTATATTGTAATTCAATTGTTGATACTTTGAAGTATGATTTCGTGGGAATTCGTTGTTGAAATTCGTAATTGCGTCGTTTATCACACCCATGCTTTAATTTATTAGAGACCACAGCATACGTAATTAATGGCTTCATTTCGTGTCATTACATTATCGAAAGAAACACACTAAAGAACCTTCAATTGTTTTATTTTCTTGTAAAATACGTAACTTAAAAAAAACAATTTACCACGATAGTTTGTGTATTTGAAAATCATTAGAAATGTGAATGAAAGTTTTAGGATAGAATTTCGCTGAAAGAATCTGTAATTTTAATTACGAATTGTTCGTTTCTATAAAAATGCGACTTTTAATTTCGAACTTCTCTATGCGTGGATCGGAATTAAGGAAGTTTTTAAACTATCCACGCCGCATACATGCAGCACTGCTGCAAACTTTATATGGGAATGGAATTTTCTAGTAAAATTGTTCTCATATAACTAAAACGTAAAAAATACTTGTTCAGTTATTATAGATGTTCACATCATGTTAAATAATTTTACATAAAAAATTATGTTTTCGAAATAAAACCGTATTAAATGCTTTTGTTTCAAATTTCAATATCATATTGTTATTTAACGAAGCGCCAATAGCCTGATGGTTAAGGGTACGGATTTCCAATCACGTGGTCGAGAGTTAGAATCCCGCTATATGATTATTGTAAACCATAATCTACCGCAAGCTTAGAGTTTAGTTGGAGTAGTGAAAGAAATATTAGTGAATTAACAAAAATCCGCAAACATTAAAAAAAAACAATACTAAAGTTTTTTTTTATAGAATTGTAGCTTTTGTCTAAGTATTAATATCCTTCGAAATGTTAATGACCGTAAAATGCGAGACAATCTTTGTATTTTTTTTTATAAGAGAAGGGCGCAAACGTGCGGCGGAATGACAAAGGTGGTCGTCGACGCCAATGGACATGCGCAACACTAGAGGAGCAGATGCGTCGCCGGCCTTTGAGAACGAGATACGTATTCATAGTTTAGATGATTTCAATTATAACATATTGCAGTATCATTTCATCATATTAGCCACATGTTGCCCACTGCTGAACGTAGTCCTCCCCAAAGATCGCCACGACAATCGGTCCTCGGCCCTCATCCAGGATGCTCCCGCAAACTTAACCAGAACATCGGTCCATCTTGCGGGAGGCCTACCCACGCTGCGTCGACCTGTCTGTGGCCGCCATTCCAGAGCTCTGTGGCCCCATCGGCTGTCCATTCTGCGAGCAATGTTGATGTATCATTTACTAGATTTTAATTACAAAACAAATTTTCAATTACTGTTTAAATACGTACTCGATAACATGATTGTACAGAATTAAATAATTCATTTGACATACGAATAGTGCGCTCTTTAATAAATTAAATGCATGTCATAAATATTTCAATAATGACTTTCAACTATGTATTTTGCTAAAATTATACCGTGACGTATAATTGAATTATAATTTAATATAATTACGTACATGTCAGTTGACGATTATAAGGTTTTATTTTTAATATGTACAAGAAAACTTGGGATATTGGTTTTTTTCTTTATGGATGATTTGCACATTTCTGTTTTTTAATTGTATACAATACTGGATTTCATTTTTAATTTTTACTTTATATTTTTTTAAATATTTATTTCTATTTTTTTGTTTTTCTGTGGTGAAGGTTTCTTAGTTATATCGGTTTACTATATTGTAAAATTTATACGCACAAGATGTAATGTTTCTTAATATTATAAATTCAATGTTTGTTACTAATTACATTGTGTAGTCTTTAATTGATAAATTCACATAGTTAATATTCACGCAATGAAGGCTCGTTACGCTTAACTAAGTTACAGTTCTAGGATACGTCGATTACTAAATATAACTCTGAGTACAGTGTGAATTATTCAACGATATCAGTTATCTGTTTTGTTTGATAAGAACATCGCTAACTTAATATTTTTTTAATACGAGCACTCCCCGACCTTGAATCCTATTGAGCGCAAATTACATGCTAAGGCTATTTCGTCGTTAAAGTAATGAGGTTCGAATAAAATGTACAAGGATTAATTTTATATAAAAAGCATCAAATAATAGGTTGTAAAATAAAGCTGCAAATTTTGCACGCTGCGGTTGCCAATAAATTATGCCGCGGTTGTGATAAACGAGACAATCATGATTTTCACAGACGCAAGTGTTAAACTGTGAATTATTAACAGTCGAATATAAAAATGTCAATAGTTAGAGTGCATGTTCCATTTAGATCAAAGTAGTAAATGTAAAACGGCTAACACCCCAGTATTCATCCGGTATCAGCACCGACTAGTTTCGAGCCCATTGGGTGTTCTTCTTCAGGGTTAGTGGATTATTACTGCGCGCCTGCGTTCGCACGACTTGAAGGCACAAGCGACGTCGACGAGGTTTATATGAAAGCTTTATTGTTAAGTTTCAAGTTTGAGTAATAATGTTTCACGAAAGTTAGAATAGTTGGTTTATTAAAGTTTTGTATGAAATATTTCTACAGGACTCGATTAAATGCTGATTGAAAAGCAGATTGATTTTAACTGTACACTTCAGTTATTTAGTTAATAACATTCTATTTCTTATAAACGTATAAATAAAACTAGAAAGGTATTGGCAGTTATATATTATAAGAGACCATTTAAACTATATTCCTAGAAAATGGATTAATAAAGACAAATTCTGTACGACAAACGGTACTGATGGATAACGGATGATGGATAATGATGGATGGATGGAAACCTTCGTAATGAAGACACTTTACCTTCATACGAATAGAAGACTACAGCTTCTTTCATGTCAATGTTACGCAGAGTGAACTCACAAGCACATACCTTCGGACACTTTTATATCACTTCCTCTAGGTCTGTACTTATTATCTGTTGATAGTTGTCAGCATGGGCCCGCAGCAGTCGGTTGCATCGGGAGCAGACGATGTCTTCACTGGTATCTCTCGCAACGGTAGTAGTACATACACCTCTATAACCTACGAAGATAAATAATAGATTAAAATGTAAGTGAATTAAGCTATTAAGGTTCAGCGAGCATTTGAAAACCATTTAAATAGTTCCGAGTCCGCAAGCCGCGGCCCCATAACTTACGATGATGACGCTTTATACTACTTTGTTTTGAATACTAAATCAAAGGAATTGTATTAAGTATAAAATTTAATTGAGGAAAGATTTTAACAACTAATCTTGATGTTTCAATTGTTTTCTTTTTAAGTATAGATAAGAAATAAAAAACTGTGCAGTATTTTAGTTTATTTTCTTCTCTAAGGAGGTTTGTGTGTACCGTAAAGGATAAATATAAAACTCGACTTATTAATATAAGTAAAGATTTTGTTTGAATTGAATTAAATGAATAAAAAGAATCATTTCAAATTGAATGAGTTTTGAATGGGGAAAGTTTGAAAGCCTCCATTTATAGCGACTGTCTCGAAGCGTGTCGGTCTTCGCGCGGAAATTCAATTTAGTGACTGTAGCCCGGTCTGACAAGTATTTAGCGAGATTCAGTCGGACCCAGCTTTGTGTTGCGTTCAAAGTCATTCTCGAATAGAGTTCAACTCTAATCGAAACTTTGGTGTTAACTTCTTTGCTATATTAAGGTAATAAGTGCCATGAAGTCTGCACTCGCACTAATAATATGATAGAGGTGATTTTTGAATGAATTTTATTAATTTCAGTAACATCAACATCCTCAGTGCATACAATGTAATAAAACCGGCACATATCGGCTGAGAAAGTCAAAGATGTGTGTCCATTCAACCAACACGCACTGGGGCAGCGTGGTTGACTAAGGCCTAGTCATTTCGCACTTGGGTACGCCCATCGCTAAGAACTCGCTCATTATTCAAGGAGTAAGTCTTCATCATAGAACTATCTAGAAAAAACGTTTTTATAGATAAAAGTAAGATAAACTTGATGAAAGTTAATTGTGTTCCATGACGATTTTATTTTTATGCACGTTGTTTATTTTATTTTATGACGATAATAATTTATAACTAGAAGTAAACAATAACAAAGTCGCAGGAAACAAAGGCAGGCGAAGTAATGTTCAACTTTGCACATATTTTATTTCGATTGCACCCAGTACTTGTGGCATCTTTAAAATATATACTAGCACTTCCTGTGAGTCCGACTCTTGCATAAAAGTTAGAAATATATTTGTAAATAATGTTAATATATGACTCAAGTTTAATTAGATTGTTGGAGATAAAAATCGCCTCACTAATTTCATTAAAGTTTGTACAAGAGTGAACAATAACAACTGTTGGCTTGTCTTTATAAATAAATCAACAATATATTGTACTGTACTTCGAATTACATAACATATTTTTATGATAACTTGATAACACGAAAATAAACATAATAACCAATCGAATACATTTTAAAGTTTTTATGGATTCATTTTTCAATTTCATATCATAGAACGAAGCCTGCAAATATTTCGTTAATAATTCATCACAAAGAATCTATTGGCATTTATAAAAATCATGAATAATGTCACTACACTTTAGAAAATTTAAAAGATATGAATAGATATTTCTTAATAATGTTCGTTACAAACATTAGCGATATCTCAATGGCTGTATAGCTCGAAGTAAAACTAGTAAAGTTGCAGAAACAGTTGCGACAGATAACAAATGGGTCAGTATACTCCGCCACACTTGCGCTCTATAATGAAATGCAAGCAACTCGCAAACTAGTTCAATTTAAACAAATACACACACTTTTCTATAGCACAGGATCACTGACTCCGACTGATTACGTCTAAATAAACTGAGTTAAGCCATTTGACTGGATACTATATTTTCTAATACCGCTGATCATCTACTGTTTTGGAATCCGAACATAATTCAATGGTTTTCTTTAATTGTCAATGAAAACATCTTTATGCACTTTTTCATATAAACTTTAATTATGTCATTCTGGTCGCGTAATTTTCTTGAAATGATATACAAAGTAAATATTTCACATATTAATATAACACTTGTTACTACTTACTCCGCTGGCGCAGGGACCCAATGCGGGTCTTGGCTTCCGACACAAGAGATCGCCAATGTTACCTATCCTCAGCCGTCTCCTACCAGCTCTTCGATCTTCGTCTCCTCCGTATACTTGTGATTGGTAAGACTAATCAATTGGTTTTTAAAAATCCATCAGTGTTATTTCCCATTTTAAATTTGTATAAAAGTATTTTTAATTCAATGAAAATTAAGGTGATGAGACTAATGTGGACGGCTATGAAGGTAGAGGAAGACCGAAGAAGTTGTCGATGGATTGCGTGAAAGAGGATATGCGTAGGAAGTGTGTGAGTTCAGACGGCTGACAGACATGTATGGAAGATTAAAATGTACCGTGCCGACCCTACATAGGAAAAAGGGCAAGTTGATGACGAAATACCTAAAAGCCACAAAGAATAATTTCAATTTTGTAGGTATAATGTAGAAAGTTGCAAAGTGTTTATTTAGGGTAAAAAAGCGGAGTTTGCTGTTACTTTTATCGGGTGGCTCGACGGCCGTTCGATTAATGGTTATAGTTTTAATTGAGGTATCCGGTGCAAAGTAAATCAATTACCTCCTCGTCTCTGGCGTCATAACATTGAAAAGAATAGGGGAATTTGCTAGACGATTTTTTAAACAATCGACATAATTCAAGCGCCAATCGCAATATCATTGGATTTCCGATCACGGGGTCGTGTTTTGTCGTGGACGACAGACAGATGTAAAATATCATCCAAGAATGATTACGTTAATCATCACTTGATTAATAATTTCAAACACGATGCAGATGTAGTTTTCCAGTTCTTCCTTATAAGGCAGGTAATTGACTTTTCGTTCAGTAATTGCTGTACAGCGGTAGAGAAAGCTTTTGACATTACACAACTATTTTTCGTTATCGGTGAGTACGTGCCCAGAAACTTTACTGTGGCAATTTAAGAAAAAAAAAGATTATTTTTTGTTAGAATCATTTGTGTTTCTCTATAATTTATTTATATCACTAAATCTACTTCCTAATATATAAAAGAGTAAACGGACTGAACTATCAAGACACAGCGAAAACCTGGAGACTTAAAATTTAGCACAGACGCTTCTGATACTACGCAGGCGAGCGCTAAAGAAGGATTTTACGAAATTCATCTCTTAAAGGTCTAAAGCGGGGGAGGGAGATGAAATTTATAAGTAAAGATCTTATTCATCAAGAAGAATTCCTTGAAAATTTACAAACACTTTTCAACACAAATGTTTAGACAATTACACGTTCCAGGTCTTGTTTTCTTTATCAAAATGTTACTCTAAATTTTCTCTGTGCGTTTTAAAAACGTTTATAGAATTTGTCAAGTTACAAATTACAATGGGTAACAAAAGCTATTGTAACCAGACTGATATTCGAAAAAATAAAATGATGGCATTTTTTTTTTAAAGTTTTCGTTTCGCATAACTTGTTTTATTGAATAACACAAGGCTTCGCAATTGAATTGTGCCGAGCTCGCTGGCGCTATTAGGCCTTATTGGTTTGTTTACTAATTGCTTTATCCGGCGCTCGGTTACATTTTCGTATTAATTTTATAGAACTACATTGGCTGGCTTCACGGCTTACACTTGCCGATGTATCTGTTGTAGTTTAGCTCAAAAAAAATAACACTTTTACCAAAAACATTGATTGAAATAGATCGGTTTCCTTCTGACAAATTTATATTTATTAGAAAGAAACTAGGCCCTATGACCTATTGAAATCCTTTAACATAAATCAAATGTACATATTTTCTTTCCATACTTTATATACATTATTTAATTTCATTTAAATTCTTTACTATAACACGAAAATGAAATAAATTACGGTATAATTAAAAAAAAAACAACTAATATTTTATGAAAACCAATAGAAAAATGTCAGTGTTACAAACACAGACGTGTGTAGTGTTTTGTTTTAGTTGTCACAACTACATGTTTTTCTGGATAGTTCTTTTTATTATTATTTTAATTAAAACTTGTATTTCAGGAAAACATATCTCTTGTAGTCGATGGGAAAAGTTTTTTTTTGTTATATAATTAAACAAACCTCTTCTGATATCATATTATGGCGTTTTTTTTTCTTCAAGTGTGAAGTAGTTTTATTTAATGACCAGCATAAAGCATCGTACGCAGCGGGAATGCGCTGTACTCCGGTGCCATTAGAGCTTTATTGCCTTGCTGTCTAATTGCAAGATCTTGTATCGCGTTGGTACTTTTGAATCAATTACACGTCATCCCCTAGAGGTAACAGTGTCTTATTTCTTCATTATAAAAGTATCACGTCGTTTATTTGTGTACGTGAAGTGTACATATCACATGGGACTAATTTTTCTGATGGATAAGTTGAGCTTTGGAGCTTTTGAGCTCTAAATAAAAGTTTCATATCTATTCAATAGTTATATATCTATCTTTTGAATATGATACTGTATTAAAATCTACGTATATTCGAGTCTAATTTTTTGTATTCAACATTTCGCTACATCATTGTATATTTTTAAAATATGAAATGTGTTTAAATCCAAACTTTCATATAACTCGTTTTAATTTCTACTAGAGAACATTTCGAAATCTATTTCGACCTCTTTTAGATTTAGATGAAAATAAACTGACATTACAGATTGTAGGCCTCAACATTTTATCGTTATATTCAAAGATGTAAAGTTTTGTTTCTTAATTCAAATACAATATTGTTTACAAAAGTAAACAGAAGTGTTGATAATTGCATCAAGCAAAATATTTGAGTTAAAGCTTTTTGTTCCTTCCCGAGCTATTATACGAAGCACTACTTGGTTCGCAATCTATCTAGGCTTTAAGTGCTTTAAAAGTTTTCAATGGCGTCCGTTTTATTCAACATTTTGAACGGTATTCTCTTCTCGGAAATCAGTTATGTTTTTAAACACTGAAGCCCAGTTTATGCCTCGCAACTCGATTTTCGTGTTTATTCCAATGACTTTACTTCTCGAAATATACATTCAATTGTTCTAAAGTTTCTAAAGAATACTGGCAAATGCAAAACAAAATTTCAGCTTTAAAATAAACAGAGTCTTTGAATGGGTCTTAATTCTACTTTTTTTATTGTGTTAATAGTGTCTTTAATAAAGTATTAATGTTTAAAGTATTTATAGAAAAAAGGTAAGGATTGTCTTTTAACAGAATCTTTATTCACAAATCTTCGTACAGTTTTTCTTTTTTATTGAACTTAAGTAGTTATTATAAATTGAAACAATTAAACTTTCAAATAGTTAATTCACCTTATCTAACTTCCATAAGGTTAACAAAAAATAAACACATACTTGTATAAATAAATGATAATGGACAAAAGTTTTTGTACAAATTTATTTTCCATATAACCCCAAAACCGAGAAAAGTTATGCCACTGCCCACTAGTTGAACTGTCGTTAGCGGTTCAGTTTTTTACCATAGTTAGTGCGGGTTCCGTCAAATCCATTGATAGCTCGTCAACTCAACTTTATGTTATTTTTTGTCTCTATAACATGCCACTGTCAACGTTCCGAATTGCCGAATATGTTTTATTACGATTTTAAAACACATAAAATTATATAAGTTAGAATTAGTATCATATATTATTTATAAAAACCGTTTAACTCATGTGTAAAGGGTGTCGGTGCCGACTAGTTTCCAGCCCATCGGGGATTCATGAGCGACGGGTGGCGAAAGCGCGGAATTACTAATCCCACTCAGCCTGATGAAGAGCCTCTGGTGTGCTCGAAATTAGTCGGCACCGACACGCATTTACACGTGAGTTAAGCCGTTTTTATAAGTAGTGTAGTGTAAGGTCTCACGAAAGTTTTAAGAATAATGATCGTTACAGAAAATGTACACGTGTGTAAATATTGTGTTGCAGTAGTTGTGTAATAAACAAATATTAACTGATGAACTAAAAATAAAAATTGTTATGATTTATTTCGAACTGTTGGTAACAACGGAAAGCGCTGGCAACGTTAAAGGTAAAATTTCACATCCGTGAAGTAGTATTTAACAAAGGTCATAATTTACTTTAAAACCTAGAGCTTGTGACTGCTTTTAAAATATTGTAGCAATTCTTGTTACCTTTGCTCTATTTTGTACACTTCTTTTAATGAACAATAAGTGGACGATATTTTTTACTATCTGTTTAAACATCTCTATCATGAGTGATGTCATCGAGTAACTTTCAGTAACATAGGAAATACAGATTTTTTTTAAAACAGTGTCAATGTGAAATCTTCGATCTGCGACTGTTTGTTAGCAGATAAGATAAAACCAGCTTATCAGATCTGAATGAAATTTGCTTAAGATGTAGAACACGGTCCAGAAGAACGCTTATGCAACTAACTAGGTTAAAAAAAAATATGAAGAAAAAAGGGCAAAAAGAAAACTAGTCGAGACAAAGAAAATCACCTAAGAACTTCAAATTAGATATCAAAGATGCTACAAAAACAATAGTACCAGGTTTAAAAAGGTAATTTAATTATTGTTTTTCCGCAGACGAAGTCACGGACGACAATTGTTAAACGTTAGTAAGATCAGATTTCTTTAATTTACTAAAATACTTTAATATATTGCAATGTTACTACGCAACAAAATAAATCAATGCATAACTTGACAAAATTAGGTTTAGTTTTTAACTATACTTACCTTAACTCGAAGGGTAAGTCTATTAATGGATACAGTTTTATTTGGGGGGGCGGGACAAAGTAAATCAATTAGTCACTCTCCACCATTAGACTTGGGTACTGTTTGTTCAAGCTTACTTGTACTTATGTTTTTTGATAAGCAATTTTATTAAATGAAACAAATTTAACCGATTGGAAATTACGTATAGATATAGAACAATCTCTGGAAGAACAGAGATTACTCATGTTTTTTTTAACCAAATTCCCTACGTCAGAAGTCTTTGTCAAAAGCTTTTGATCTTTAAAATTAAAACGAAAGTGTAAAAAATCCAACATAAAAAATTGTAACTTTAAAAATCATCTTCATCATCAGAATCAGCCCTTATCTGCCCAATGTTAGACACATTCCCAATGCCTTCCACAGTATGCGATAAACTTTAAACACTATGTTAGTTCGACTTTTAACATTTTCATTTTATAGCATTTCATAGCATGTATGTATACTAATAATATATTGCACGCTCTTTGGTAAATAAGTTATTTTCCATTTATATTAAAACGCACGCCCGCTGAAAACATTTTCCAGATGTTTATTCTAGAAAAGCATTTCGGTGTTACGAAAGATAGCGTGAAAAAATACAATTGCAAGTTGTAAATGAACCAGTTTAATAAGAAATAAATGCTTTTGCATGCATACGTTGGCTTTTAATTTTTTGATGACGAAATTAAGCGCATGATATGCAAAACACCGATGTGACGTTGCCACCCCATAGGCATAAAATATATATATAGATATGAAATATATACATATAGTAGTATAAGCAGATATATATAAATGCATTCAGGAACTTAAACTGAATATATAAAATGTACAGAGCAAAGACTACGGACCGTGAGTCTGTAAATAAAAAAAAGAAACAGAACACCGAATAATTGGAAAAGGAAAGAATAAAAGAAAAACGATATCGCATTACTAACCAATAAACTATTTTTGTAGACTAAAGTTATCGGTAAGCAACTAAAGCTGATTTATATTGTTGTCACAAGCTGCTTTCTGAAATTACCAGGATACAGTATCGTTGGCAGCGGGAACGCGCCGCGCCGGACGCGACGGTGCTATTAAAGCTTTATTGCTTTGTTCTCTAATTGCAACATCTTGTGTTCCATTATAGTCTTTTTAAATCAATTACACGTATTAGCTTTAGGACGCTAGTATAAATCTACTACTTATTTACGACGTATTATTGAGGTCACCCAAGAATCTCTGCTTACAAAACTTAGCTTATTAATTGCTTCAAACTGTCAGGTATCGAGTGATCTACAATTTTGATATAAAAATAATCTTAGTCATTGTGTATACTAGCCATTAGAACGCAGCTGCCAAAGATCTATTTATTCAAGATAAACTTAAAAACGACTTAACAGATAAGAGAACCTTTTACTAGTAAAAAAAAAATTTTTTTTTAACAAGTAAGCTAGACACTTTTGTATTCCTATTTTTGTTTGAACAACGCTGACGCTCGAAATTTAAATATTTTAAGTTACCAATGACTTTAGACGATGGAGTAAATATATTATCTTGGACTATGTCATCTCCATAGCATCATTTGGGTAATACGTATTCTGATTCAACAATGTCCTGGTTAGGACGTGGATGGATGTTGGATTTATGAACTTTTAAGATTATTTAAAATATCGTTCTATTGGTGTTTGCCTTATTTGTCAACCAATATCGAGTTTAATTAATATTTAGTCACTTCAATATGCGCTCCGCAATAACCAATATA
>JAODUI010000032.1:3458179-3473730 GCA_027563995.1 Papilio gigon
TCACGTGTAAATCGGTGTCAGTACCGACTAGTTTCGAACTCATCGGGGGCTCTTCTGGCGGGAACGGCCGCTAACGCGCTAATGTGTCAATCTTACTCACCCTGAAGAATAGCCCCCGATGGGCTCGAAATTTGTCGGTACCGACACCGATTTACACGTGAGTTAAGCCGTTATCATAAGTAGTATTGTAAATACCTATATGTTTTTGTTGACACTATATGCAGAATAACATAGTTTTAATATGAATAAGGCCACTAGTTGTAATATCTTTACTATCAAAGGCTTCACGAGCTAATATTAGTTTATTTACTTTGGTACACAAACTTCTGTACACAGTTCTGGCCCGGCACACAGTTCTCGTTACATCACATTGCAATAAACAGATGCTTACAAATTACATCCATATTATGAATTCAAAGGAACATATTTGTACTAAGCTTAATTTTATGTGTAACCAGAAATTATACGTGAGACGTGCCGATGATTTTTTTATAAACAAAAGTAGGAGAAGTAAAAAAAGCCCTACTCTTACTTCTTACATAGTGTATGCTTATGTCCTGCGGTAGGGACGTCTTTTTTATTTGTTGACCGGGGAGAAATCTTCGAAAGGAATACAGGGTTATGTAGAATTTAACCTACTAAAACCATCAAGTGCAATTCAAGTGGGTTCCAGGATCTCCAAAGAACGTACCGGAATAACGGTAGGGACGTCTATGAGCTGTCAACACTAACCATATATAGAGTTTGTCAGTTTTTGTCCTTCTTGTTAGTTGAAGTTACATGAGGTTTAGATGCAAGTCGATTAAATAATTGTTTAATCGAATTTATGAACGTTAATAATAAATTTTACAATACTATATGTCCCTAAGTCTCATTCTTGTTTCATTATTGTGAAAATAAGTCATATTTTATACGGCAGAATAGGAATTTGTCTCCGGGGACGTACAGACAAGATAACCTACCGCCGTTGTACGGCTTTATTCCTTGATGATTACGTTAAAGATAACTGTATTCGGTAACATGTATGTTAAGTTTATATATTCCAGAAATATGAATATACAAAACTTTGAAATTTAATATGTTGATGTTGAAGGCGCAAAAACAAAATCAAATTTAAACACCACTAATATATTAGCCCAGTAGTGGGCGACTGTGGATGATATGATGATCATGATGTATCAATTAGACTCAAAAACAAAACACGATCATATAATCGGTACAAATACAAAATACAGGAGGTGTCTATGCTAAATTCTTATTTTAATACGTAAAAGTGCAGAACATTATTATGAAAACAATCTCACACCGTTGTCAATAGTTAATGTATATTTTTAAAATCATTAAATTAAACCTTTCAGTATTAAAATTTTGTACAGTTTGCTTTCTTTGTCATAAAATGTTATTAAAAAGTTGTGTTACCGTTTGAGTGTATCACATGATGATGTGCAGTCATAACATTTATTTCCATTGATCTGTGTTTGTTTCATGTAATATATTCGTATTCCTAATAAAAAAAAATAATTTACGAAAAAAATATGAGATTGTGAACCAATACGGTTTGGTCAAAGAGATGTTCTCTTGTTTGACAATTGTATCAGATAATTGTTCTGGCGTTTATTTGCGATTAAGCTTAAAATATTTAAATAAAAATGTAAACATAGGTCAAAATTAAATCCTGAATTAAGAATACTGTTTTCATATACTCCTTTTCCTTTAGATGTGTGAGCGATGACCTAATATGATTAGATACATGAATATTCAAATGTATGTCAAAATATTTATGAAGTAATTTATTTAGGCCACGATATTTCAAAGAGATTCTTGTGTTAGATTGATTGCCCACATTGATAAGTACATACCGATAATATTTCTTAAATTACGTAGAAAAATATTTATCTTGAATCATACGTACCTTATTAGATTGAACTTGAATCGCTTTTTTAATAGGGACCACTCATCGACTTCGTCCGCGTGGAATATAAAAACAAACTTGATAAGTAGTCTGGTAGCTTTTTCAGTTCTGTGCCGAGCTTCAAATAGATTCGTTTTGTAATTACGTAATAAAAAACATCTATATATATTATTCACTTCTATGAAACCGAAACAGATATTTTGAAAGCTCCAGCTTTCTTTATGACAAGACAATAGCTTATAAGCTACAACTCCAGGTGCCTGACGTAAATACTACTTAAAGCACATTGCCCATTTACATTACAAAATGTCCAACAAAGTCAAACAATAGAATAACTAGCCTTTATTCATATAAAACATATTAATAGAAATAAAATAATTACATGCTCGTAGGAGGGGTAATGGTGAGAGCCTTACTTGAGTACTTGAATATGAGCTTTCAGTAAGTACGTAGTAAAACTTACTTAGTACAATAAAGTTCCGATACATTTTAGCATCCAACCGTATAAATGTTGCGACTCCCTACTCACTTCGCCATTGTCATTTTACTGAACCCGAAGATCTATTAAATTATGAAAAGATTTCTTACAACGGTTCAGCGGAAGAGGGATACCGTTTGAAATTTTCAAATATTTGCTAAAAAGGACCGTCTAGCCCAAGGGGATGATTATGCTTCAAAGAAACTTTAGCGGTAAAAGATATCTAAATAATATTTTTACACTTTGAAGAAAGTATGAAATATTGTTAAAAATGTACAAGAGTATAATAATCTTTGCGAAGGAATGTAACGGATAATGTGAATTATTTTTCATATACGATAACAATTTATAAGTTGATTTTGAGAAATCAAGTTTATACCTAGGTATATTTATATTTCATCAAGACTTAAAATTATTCTTAAACATTTAATCCAAAGATACTTGTTGTAATTGTCAAAAAAGAGCACAGAGTCCATTAACCGTCTTGAAGTTGGAAGGTTTGCAACCACCGGGAAATGATAAGGAGATTGCCTCATTATGTCTGAAAACCGTGAGCTGCATTTAAAGTTCCTGTAATTTTCCAAGCCTCTGAAATCGAATGTTGAAAGAAATGACTTGAAAATGTTATATTTAAGTTTTCAACGCTGGTGTATTTAAATTACTTCACATTTATAAATTCATTTATGATTGATGAATGATTTATGACTAGACAGTCGGTGTAAACCGTTTTTTATTATCATGTAATATCTCACGAACATTTAAACAATTCATTTTATATATTGTTTGAATTAAACATAGTTACATGAATTGTATTCTACCTATAACGAGGTATCTGGATATACGTGTGACAAAAAATGAGTCTATTATAATTATATCGTGTTCATTTGTTTACCATGAACCAATGAGGCGAAATTATTATTAAAAATAACAATGTCAAAAAAGGGGTTTTTAATTTCATGGAAGTATATAAAAATAAGAAGTCAAATAGTTTGCGACCTCGATGAGATGACGAGGAAATTGCTCCACTTTGTCTTAAAATCTTGAGTTGAATTTAAATTACTTGTGAATTTTGTGAAAGTTAAAAACTTGAACGGTTTTTTTGTGTAATGACATTGTTAATTTCATTAGGAACATTCACTACCAAGCTATTGCCTTTCCAATTCTCTTTAATAAACAAACGTTATATATTTAAATACAATTGGTTATGCAGTAGAGTTCTTGGTGTGAATAAACATTGTTTATTATCCAGTTTGATATGTTTAAACAACACGAACGTTTAAGAACATATTAAAATGAGCGCGCACGAATGCAATGTTGACGTAATTGGGGCTATTGAAATAAAATATGATGAGTTAAATTTAAATCGTTGCATTTACGTAACTTGTATTAAACTCGACTTGGTATTAAATCTGTTCGTTTAGTTCGAAATATCAAAAGTGAGTTTACAGTTCACCTTATCATACTAAAATTTATTTGTCTGTCACTTAAAATGAATACCTGATGTATGAAATGTAAAATTAGTACAATGTAATGTCATTGTCATCATTTCAGATGTAGCGATAATGCAGGAGTATTGTAGAAAAGATATTGATATGGTTGCCTTTTGCCTCCTATAATATAAGGCAGATTCGCTAGAGATGTGACCTCTTGGATTTTTGACGAGTATAGAATGACAACCCCCTCTCTAACAATTCGTGACATTGTTATAAATATAGTTCAGTATAGTAAGTACAGTATAGTTTAGCCTTTATTCTATCATATCAGTACACAGTAGTAGCTTAAACTCAATACGTGGATTGTTGAGTGGTTTTCCAGTTAGTGAGAGATTACATAAACATTTCCGTGGCACATACTCGATCTTAGTCCAATTAGACAGCATTCAATATCCGCGCTGAGACGTGTCCCGTTGCCAATCCTGAACAATCGGCGCGCCCTCGGGAACCTCATGAAGTGGTGCTTGCGTTTAGTGTTCGAGTACTCTTATACCTGCCTTCAAACGACCCCTGATGGTTTAGGTCTCTTTTGTGAAGGACTTTTGTAGTTAAGATGAAAACTAGTTAATTATAATTAATTTTTTAATTATATAAATTGGTCAATATTTTTTTTTCATCACAGTGTCACGTCACCTCAAAGCAACTTTAAATTTAATATCTGTACAATAATTAATATTATCTTTGTGAAGATCTCAGTATTTTTGGTTTAATATTAAATAAACATTCTTCTTACTTAGAATGTGATTATAAGTTGTCTGCGAAATCCGCTATTTCCCTTTCACATGTAGAGCGGCACACGTCTTGTCTGAATCTTGATCTTCGTGAAGACAGCCGGAAAATTAAAAAGTAAACATCAACTTGCCAGCATTGTTTCCTCTTTCGCTAAACTCAATGTTGATACTATAAGAAGATTGTTTTGTTTAAATGTCAAAGATTTATTGGATTACTAAGAATAGGATTCTTTGTCTCGGATTATACTTTACTATTTATTTAGATAGAGACTTCATCTATTTTGTCTGTACGATTTATTTGGTCGTTGATTTAATTAGTGCGTTGGTGCATTCCGTTCGTTCTTCAAACTGATTAAGTTTGCTTTCCCTGTTTGCACTGTCACCGACAAAATTCTATTAATTTTGCATCTCGCATATACTGCGGACTCGAAAACTGTTAGTTATTACTCTTAGAAATAACATATTAATTCAAAATTGTTTGACCATTTATAACTTGAGATGGTTCAATTATTGGCTATTTATGCTGTTATAGCTTAGAATTCAATGAAATTAATATTTTTAAATTATTTTTCACATTTTATTTATCAAGGAAATACAAAGACTACGTGCCGAACTGCTTATTGCCTTAATCAAAACGGAAATGTTCGACATTGTTCGCACTTTCATTATACGTCGGCGGGGATTCCCACACTTTGTATGCTACCTGAATAATTAATTACTTTCATTAAACACGTAGTACACTGATGATAACAATCACAATTGTTTTACGTATCTTGGAAGAAAGATTATATGATATATGATAATTTTATAACAATCGGACCTCTATCGGGTCAGTTGTAAATAAAATGAACTATAGAATTCAAACCGAACAACATAATGAGGCCATTCATAGCTATTCATATCTCATATATTTTATGAATGTGTATACATATGCTTCGTGTTTAATACTTCACTTCCCTTTTAAAACATAATTCATTGCGTATCTCGCTTTCATTTCATTTTAAGCTAAATCCGTAAACAAAATTTTTGCATTTCACAAATTATTAGTCGAGATATGAACTCGTTCGCTTTATATTCATATTTTGAACTTATGTTAGAAGTAATAATCAGAGCTATGACTATTTTAATAAAATTGTCATTAAGAGTTTTTGAAAACTGAATATGAAATGTGTAATACGTACGACAATATTTTTATCTGTGTTGTTCTAAGTACTTTAATTTTTATGTTACATGATGATCTCTATTCGGATGTTGCGTTCTATCAATAGATAATCAAAACTCGTAGCATTACGTAGCAACTCGTAGCTGACGAATACTACTGTAGTATTTCGTAGATGCAATTGTATGATGCAAGGAAAAATACATCATAAAATATCGTTCATCTAAAAACTATTTTATAGCATGGAAAATAATATAATTTTAGGTTCACAATTTTCATTATAGTGCTTGAAACTCATTTTGTAATAATCAAGAAAAAGAAGATGTTAACGTAGTTATAATATTTACTCGCAATGGTAAAGTAGAAATTTAATTAAAGAAGGAAATTTCCTTGTTAGAAATATATCCAGATACTGATTTCCTGCATCGGTCGCGAGTAACGCCAACTTGATTAACGTCCAATATTGCTTTTTGTGAGTAAATTTGACAAAAATAACAAGTTGACTTTGAGAAATATTTACGAAATAGCGTCGTTGCAAATAACCAGTAGGATCCGAATGAGAACTCTTGCGTGAGACTTCGTAAAGCTTGTGACGTCACGCGTGGGCTAACCGCTAACGTCAACTGCAAGCGAACAAAGGACAATGCGACGTCACCGCTTAATGTCTTGTTACCACGCTCTAGCTTAGATACTCTTTGCTATTTCCATGTTCGTTTAATTTAGCTAAATTTATTTAAAATTATTCAAGCTTAATTAAAATTCAATATAACCCTAGTATCAAAATAATTGGTAATAACACACTACTAATCTGTACATAATTCTATTGCTTAAACGATGTCACTAATGATGAAGAGTTGACATTCGATTTGTATTCTTAAACATAAATATCTCTATTTTGGGTCTACCAGTATCGATTTTTAAATATTTAACATAATACACAGTGAATGCAATAATAGAAATACATTTAAAAAACTTTAACATAACCTAAGGTCTTCAAGATCACATGTAATAAAAAAAACATGGATTAATACAAGAATGCTTATTTATGTTAAAAAGTTAAAATATAAATTAGTTACCATGCTCTGTAAAGACTAAATTGATTAGAAAAAATAATCGTCGATTAAGCTTGCCGGCTATCTAGGATATATTATAGGAGCTTATGAGGCAAGTTGGAGTAGAAATAAATGCGATTGAAATTCAGACAAATAGTCCCGGAGCGGTGGAGTCATTTACCAGGAAATTTGTCCATCACTCTAGGGGGCGGTGTCGTGTTTTCTTTCTTACGCCCCTCGCTTCCGGGTAAACAAATTTCATTTATCTACTAATTAAATTGAGTCTAAACGTAATTTCAATATTTTTTTTCAATAGCTTTCGCCTACATCTCCATCCGCACGGAATTAAAATTCTACCATTAACATCTAGTTTTATTATTCTAGTGCTAAATCGGACATTTTTTTTTTCTATTCTGTAATGGAGAGGATGAGAGATATAGTGTCTACAATATCTCGCGAGAACATTATTGCCGGCCCAAGTTTTCTTGTTAAAAGTTGTGTAAGGCGAAACGAGAATTATAATTCCTTAAATCACTTCTTGTTAAAAGACTTTTTAAATATATCTTGACCCTTTAGAAGCTAATTCATTTAGAAATAGATTTTTATAACTTTATATTATTTTTATCCAAAGGACAATTTGTATTTTTTTTTATTAGAATAGCATTGAAGTTAGACACGCAAATAGATGGAATTATTTTGCATCTTTCGAATTCGAATGTTGTAATAATTAAGTAGTATACAAATTGTTATGCAAAGGAGTACATGCAATAAATATATTACGAGTTATTGGGTTGGTACGAGCCGGAGTATAGGCCGTGCGGATTATCTGTCACCAATATGGCGGTGTTTGAACAAGATCGTGCCATTCAAATTTGTACAGCCTTATTTATCGTTAGCTTATTTTTGTGCTGTAATTATGATTAACGACGGTTAAGAAATATTGATTTATTGTATCATTTAAGAAATAAGAAAAGTGAAATGTAATAACTCATACAAGTGGCATATAACTGATTTTTTTAAGCAATTGAAAAGATTGTATTACCAAACCATTACGACTTAGGGTCCTTCAAGAAGTGAGCGTACGTCTTTCTCAAAGGCCGGCAGCGAATTCGTGGTTCCTCTAATATTGCGATGATAACTTTGGGATCCCGCCGCTCGTCTGCCTTCTTCTCTTATAAAAGAAAGAAAAGAAAATTTTCTGTAATTCGTGTCCTCCGCCAGATTAAAGTATTTATTCAAATTGTGACTTTAATCTTCAAATACATATATAATATCTTTTAGAATTGCGTTTGCAATATTTCTTATGTTGTTTATCTTTAAAAAGTCCATATTTTATTTCGTTGGAATAGGAAATTGTCTCTGGGGGTATTACACTTTTGATAACCGACTCCACGCTATTATTGTGTGTCTAAAATATTATTTGGAAAAGGTTTATCATGTTTGAAAGTCGCATGAAAAATTGAACTTTAATGCTTTAAAACTTTTAAACGAATTTATATTATAAAGCGAATAACTTAAACAAAGTTAAGCACTATGCATGTTTTATATTATTAAGTACAATATACAAGTGACATCTCGTTTGTGTATGGAATATTTAAAATATAATTGCAAATGCATATGAAATGATACTCTTTAAATGCCTAAAAATCTGTACCATTATCCCAACTCATACGTTAAGCGTCACAGGTTAACGTGTCAATAATAAAAAAGGCATTTTTGTGTAAAAAATATGATCGTGAATATTCGCAACAAAACATTAAACAAAGCTTAAAAGTTTAAAGCGATTTTAACTAAAAAATACTATTGGAAAGCAATTAATTTGAGAATTGGCCACGCTGGCCCGGTGCGAGGCGACGCGGAGTGGCGACGGGTAGTGCGGGGAAGCGCGGGGCAGTGAGGGGTGTCGCGGGGTAGCGCGGAACCCCGACAAATGGCGCACGTCATTTAATTCTGTTGATCTCATGTTTGTGCTGTGCGCCATCATATTTAAATTGAATTTCTGAATATCCACGTGCTGATGTAAACAAAAGCGGATTATAACGCCGCGCGGCTCTTAGGACCGTTGTATGAAATTGAACGTCATTCTTAATTAAATAAATTTCGGTAACATTTTATATGGAATTGGATAAAATTGTTTTATTTTTAGAATTTCACGGAATTTATTTAATCATACATTAAATTAATAAGTCACGAGTCTTTGTTTCAAATTTCGAGTTAGAGATTTTTGTTTTCCGTTTTCATATTGTAAAACATTACGCAAGTAGATCGTGTATAAAGTATAATATATATATGTTTTCAACATTTGAAAGGTTTTTATAATGCAATAAATACGACTGACCACTGCGAGCAGATACCGTTGTTACAGGCGAGACTTCAGAAGTTTTACATAGACAGTAGTTGTACGTAGTTGGTGGAAAATCTAAACAATAATTAAATGTTGAGGGATAACTTCAACTTATCACGTATTAATGTAAGTTTGTTGGACACGTTACTACACTATTAATGCTATTATCAAGTACAAAGTGCTGTACAAGTAAAGTTTAATTGTAGTTTCTACTTGAATCGTCTAAACACGCACAATGATAGAGACTGCGGCTTCTGCGCACGCCGCAAACACATTCATTGTGCTCATTATAAACTTTCTCGGATTAAAAACATAAATCAAAAAGCTTTCCCTACTTATCGGTGATATAATTTTGATTAAGGATTTAAAAAAAAAATGATAACACTAGAAATTGTTTTATAAGTGTCTTTCGATCAAGAAAGCTAATATCCATGTAAAAAATCTTTCATAGAAAATTTAAAAGGTTATATTTAAATATTGTTCTTTCATACTATTATATTACAAAAGACAAAGGAATTTTGGGAATGTTGAGATAATCACCGATGCCCATGGACATCCGCAATACTAGAGGAATTGTATATTGGTTGCCGGCCGTGGAGAAAGAAGTACGCTCTCTCCTTAAAGAACCCGGAGTTTCAAGTTTGAAATACTGGAAAATCTTATGTAGTCGATTTTAAAATTCAATCCAAATTCCACTTTCAAATTTCAATACTCGAGTTTTCAATTATTGAATTCTAGTTTTGTTCCGTTCAATACTCAGACAGTACATTAATTTCAATCACAGCCAGGTGGTATTCAGTGGGAAGTTCATCGGTATTCAATTGTCTTTAATTGGGACCAAAGAGCAAGTAATTATTATGCATAACTTCACAAGTGCTATTATAGTCCGCAGACTTAATGGTCCTTTCATAGATCTTGATTTAACGGCCATGGTAGTGCTAGGGTTCAAATATTGTCTTAATTTTTAATACAGCGTTCAAGTATTCGTAGGTAAGGTTCAGGTTGTTCACAATTTATCATGATTAGCGCACTATACATCCACTGGTGCATTATGATGTTTTCCTTCACTGTAAGAATGACTAATAAAGAAAGAAAGAAAAAAATACATTGATACATAGCGGGAATCGAACTCGGACATGTTGAGTTCGGTCCGGTCTAGTCAAGCGCTTATCAACTTCGCCACCATTCATATTTCATGTTTTAATATTAAGAAACTAGCCGACCCCGCTAACTCTGTTTCGCCGTAAAGGCAATAAATAAACAGATTTTTGAATTTATTAGGAAATACAAAATAAAACATTTCCTCCTCGAACAAAATACACTTGTATGGGAATTGGAAAAGGGCTGTTTTTAAGGCTTTCGCGAGAGTTTTATAATTTTTCTCACCCTTTATACCTTCCCTGGACCTCCATGAACATTCCAAGACAACGATAAGATAAATCCGTTCAGCCGTTCTCGAGTTTTAGCGAGACTAACGAACAGCAATTCATTTTTAAACATATAGAAGATATAGATTAAAACGTATAGTGTAAGAAAATAAAGAAATTGTGGCTCGCAATACTCTGAAGACTATAACATTTATATAATCGTTTGAAGACCGCACTTGTGCAAACTGTATACAGTTTTTGTGAGATCCCTAAAGTTGGCGTTTTCATAACTCTTTCTTTGTTGAAAAGGCTTTAACAAGATTCTCCGTTACGTAACAACCCGGCTGGCCGCGGAGCCAAACTGAATATGTGCAATGCCAGAACAGTGCTAACGGAAGTAAGAATGTAAACTAATTATGAACTCGAGTAACAACACACTTGTAACATTATTTCATGCGTACAATTAAAAAAAAAACTTATAGTTATACATTACTGGCTAGTGATCACTGCACGACTGCGCGAAAAAACAAACTTACTATTCCATATGTTCTTCTGAACTACATTCTACGTCCATACAAAATTTCAATAAAATCTCATTTACAATATTAGTAACGTAACTAAAAATATAACTTGTAAGTTTTTCATATCATATTCAAGACTAGCTTCTTTTAAAATAGTAAGCAACCTTTCCAAGATTAACTTCAAGTATTTCTATAACCACGATCTACTTTTGATACAGAAACTTGTACAGAACGCGAATGATTAAAGGGTCTTGGATTAATCTAACGGAATAATGATCGCATGATATCTATCTATTGAAGAAAATATATTTACTACCAAAGGAAACCTACGCGAACGGATAAAATAATAAAACAACATTTTTTATATCTATGGTTATGTACCTAATATGATATTTTATCATCCATACAAGAATTCTCACGTAAAATTTAACTTAGAAATTAATGTCGAGAATTCCATTGCTAATTTACGTAATACTAAAAAAAAAATACATTAAGTATTCAAATTAATTCCTATACAATAATTTTATACATTACTGGCTATTGATCACTGCACGACTGCGCGAAAAAACAAATTTATTATTTCATATGTTCTTCTGAACTAAATTCTACGTCTATACCAAATTTCATTCAGACCCACGCAGCAGTTCTGGAAATATCTTGTAACAAAGATCCGTCCAATTATACATTCAAATTTACAATATTTGTAACGTATTTATAACAATAATTCACATTTTTAATTAAATTTATTAATCATTTTGATATAAATAATTGCATTATTGTGTTACAAGGTGGTAATTTCGACTTAATAAATATGTGAGGGTTCCTCTATTATCCGACGTCTTCGTAGCTCGGCGTTAGGCTATTGTTCGTGAGTTTGGGCGCTTCGAAACAAACTTCCATGCTCAAGTGTTTGCTCCCGGCTCTTTGGTAAATTGTTATTCATAGCTTTGTATAAACGCTGCTCGCTGCAAAGAGTGCTTCACTCATACTCTTATCCAGCGCTTAATATCAACTCCACTTGGATAAGAAACATTGCTCTTCGCGTGTCATTTTTATATTATCCTCATTCTACGTCTTTCTTACCGATGATTACTAAAATTCATACATAGATTACATAAATTGGACAATTTTATAATACTAGCCTTTACACAATTTCCTCCGGAGTGAAGAAAAAACTTCACTTCTCGAATAAGAAAGACTAATACGGCAATATAAAAATTGACTTAACAAATGAAATACGAATTGTTTAAGTTCATTGAACTTAAAAAGATCTTATATCTGAATTAAGGCTTATCCGAAAAGAACTTTTAAACCTTATGTTTGAAACATTACTTTAAATAATTTTCTTCTAATCGTTTTGAATATTGAAATGCATTTAGTGAATTCAAAGATCATGATAGATTCACGTATAATAAGGACGACAATAGTTCGGGTAGTTCCTCATACGGAAATTACGAAGGACATGCGCAACCTTCAGTGTGCATCACTACAGACGAAATTGAACTTTATTACATTGACTTATGATAATTTATTAGTGTAGCAAGCATATCATTGTGTGCAACGCAATGGTAAGTTAGTACCAAGATGCGCTACGAAACACGCACTAATGCGCAACATTTGCACACATCAAAGGCGAAGTATTCACACAGAATAGCAACGACTTCAAGTTGTTTTCCGTGTGTGTATATAAAACTCTGTGTATATATTTTCGTTGGAGTAAGATAGGGAAAAGAGGAAAAGCGTTGGTAGTAAAAGCGAGCGAAACGCCGGCCGGGCGCGCCTGACAGTTGTCAGTACTTTGTGGAACACGGCCAGAGATGGTAGTCTCTAGGGAGACTGATTTCAGCGCTCGACTTTCCGATTTCCCGCGCTTATTTCGATAACTTAAATTTACATAGATATCGGTTTATAAATAAAATTATCACGAAGTAGGCGTACAAAGTAATTTGAATTTTGAATATCGAACGTGTTTGAATTATGAAATTGTGTAAAAGTTATTTAAAAGACATATTTATGAATGTGTTTTGTTCCTTGATTGTCTTCGTTTGTTGAAGTAAGTTTTAGACTTTAGATCTTTCGAGAGTTTTAACTGCATTTTGTTTACAAATCTTACTTTCTTTTCTAAAATAACTTGAATTAAACTTTTGCTATAGCTAACATCAATAAATAATGAGATATTTTGCAATGTACACATTTAGTTAAGTAAAAATAAGTTACATCAATTGAATCACATTTTAAGTTTTAAATATATTTTACTTCCATTGGTTACAAAACGAAATTCAACCAATAAACATAGATAAGTAAAATACAAATTATTATAAATATAATTTACAAAATGTATAATTAAGAGCTAAATTCAAATTTTGCAGTATCTCGATATTTAATTAATGCAAAAGACTATACAAAACCACTCCGATGTTTTATAGCATCAGTAGCTAAATACAAAGTAGAAGCTAAATAAAACAAGCGAGCAGCGCTTGTTTCGAGCATTGATTAAAACAGACCTTGTTTTTGCTTAATCTGTTGAACATAACTTTGTAAGCTCTTTCAGGACTTTCAGAAGTGATTTTGACTATACAGTTTTACTGCGTGCATTTTCCTTTTAACATTAGTGTTTTGCTTCTTGTTTTTTTTTTATATTTACCTCTGTAACATATTTGTTGTAGATTCCATAGACTTTACAAAACTTTAATAACATTTCTTGCGATTATTTTTACTATGCAATCGAATAGATGTAATTTCTTTATCGCTTTATGGTCGATATACTCAAAGGTTTTGTAATTTTTGAGCACGTACGTTTGCAGATATGTATGCATGGTACAATGGAATGGACACATGCCTACAGTATTTGTTCCACTGTAGTCTCACCGGCTTGAACAATTTTGAAATGTGACAGAATCGATTCAAATTGTCCGAAGTTTGGGGGAGATAAAATTTAGTGGCATTTAGTGTTTTTTTTAAAATACTTGATGCTATTTATCTGGAATCCCATAATATTGTACTGTTTTGAATTAAATACGTCATTTACATTAACTAAACTATATTTAAAATAAATAGATATTAATGCTTTCATTGTCTTCTATTAGGTTATTCACTCTATCGACAATAATTCGTACTGAAACTGAGTACTGAATTACTGTGAGTCTGAACGGGTAAACACTTGTCTCCAGTCTCAATGTTTATATTCAAGCAGTTGCTCAGCTGGCCGTACTACAATCAATAATTGAGATTTTAATCATTCAACTGAGACTCGATCACAAATCCTAATAAATAATATTTCATAATAAATTTATAACGTGTATTTCAAAAACTCAATACTTTATCTGACGCGGTTTCAAATAATACAAATGTTAAATGTTACATTTGAAGGATGAGATGGTTGAATGTTTGGTAGTAATAAATCTGGATGGTATTGGCACAGATATGTTATTGTTTGCAATAGTTTATGGACTTACTATTTTTTTTTTAATTTTGCCCAATTGAAGTCGCAAACTTCAATTTCTATATAAATACATTTATTCATAAATGTATAATTTAGAAGAATTAGAGGATTAAAATATAATATACTGGTTACGAAAAAAAATACAACAATAATGTATAAATTATAAAAACTGCACAGTACAAGGTCAAGTTAAATAGTCTGCTGCTTAAATATGTTTTGTGTGTGTTTAATAATAAATGCCAAGATATCATATTAAAATGTAAATCTACACACGCCACCGTACACTCCAGTAAAGGCTTACAAATCGAATAATTCCGACAAAGGACCTTGATCGTTTCGATCTTATTTTCTCAGCGACTCGAAAAATGCTCTTACGAATATATTGACGGCAATATTTTTATTATCATGCAAGATCTTTGAAGTGAATACAAAGTATTACACCTCTAAAAGGATTTGACAGCCGTCCAATTCGACTTTCATTTCTTTCTATTATTATAAAGCATTCGGTTTGTAGGTAAAGATGTAATATTAACAGAAAAGATTTTTTTTCTAAAAGAAACACTAACAAGTGAACCCACTGGATCTTTCTAGAGAAATAGTTTCAATCAACTGTTAGATAAAGTTCGACTTGACGAAGCGTGCAATTTAAAATTGGAAAAGAATAGTTTAGAATTGCACGGACCGGCCCCGGAGCAGACAAAGGAAGTCTAAAAACTCTTATTAGATTCATTTGTTGCATTCGTTAATAATATTTATATCTTACTAGCTGACCCCGCGAATTCTGTTACACCTTAAAGGCAATAAATATATTTTTTTTAATTAATAGGAAATAAAAAAAAATTCCTTCTCGGAAAAAAACGTTTGTATGAGAAATGGAAGAGGGCTATTTTTAAGACTTTCACGGAAGTTTTTCTAATTTTTCTCACCTTTTAAACCTTCCCTAGACCTCCACAAACATTCCGAGACCAAGATAAGATAGATCCGTTTGGCCGTTCTCGAGTTTTAGCAAGACTAACGAACAGCAATTCATTTTGATACATATATATATATAT
>JAODUI010000032.1:3473802-3485920 GCA_027563995.1 Papilio gigon
AATACCATAGCATAGAGTTTAAATGTTAGTGTAGAGGTTCATGGAAGACAAAACGATTGAGTGTTGGTCAAGAAAAAGGCATTGACTGATGTAAAAACAAGTAGACCTTTACCATAGACTTGTTGCATAGTATATTGAACCTTAAGTATAAAGTGTTAAAGTACCAATGTTTTATTCTTGTAATAAGCGATAAGAATTATGTAATTCGTATAGGATTATACTAAGCACACAATTCATCTCGCTTATATGATCTTATATTTTCTAAAACTTCTTCATAATAAGGCGTCATTGAGGAAATACTTGAGAGAAATATAAGAGGACAGTGACTAACGTAATATTTTTATGTGCCAAACAAAAAAAATGGGATTTCTACTTATTTTGTATATATACATTATTTTCTTTTCATTTTGACATAAAACATATTTTAGTTTAAAAATTATTTAATTCATTACGTCCACGAGTAATTTTATTGCTCGAAATTGAAACTAATAGTACCATTTCGTTGTTGTCAGCAATTTAATCAACAGATTCAGCTAACTTTTGGCGCTATTTAATCCCTATACGAAATTTAGATCCGGCCACAGTGGTCTGCACCAACAATGCTGACGTTGAAGTTTGCAACTTTACCCGTCTCTCCCCTAACCCGGTTCGTAAACCTAAGATTGCCGGGTACCGTCCTACGAGAATATGGTCTTCGAGAATATTTTTTAACAAGCGTATATATATAATAATATAAATATATAAAATACGAAATATTTACTGACAGGACGAACTTAACTAAAAATCATAGACAAAAAATTTATAATTATGCATAATAATAATTGAGTTACTTGTTAGGTGAATTTCATAAATGTTTAATTTAATAATCAAAATATAATAGGGCTGTTTGACAAATCACAGAGTTAAATCAAAGTTCAGTTTTGGTTTAGATGCTTTTTATTTGTCTAAATGTAAAAGCTATCTATCAACAAGTGCCAGTATGTTAAAAATATTCACATGAAATATGAAAGAGTAGGTACATTTTGTAAACACAGCTGGCATGATACGGTACGACACATAATATCAGGATGATGGATGAATGCCGCAGCCGCGAGCAGCACAACAATTGCATTGCAAATTAATACCAATGTCCGTTCGATTTTTGAACTAACACTAAGGTTATATTATAACAGTCCTGGTGTAGTTTAGGCTGTAATCATTATTATATTAATTTAATTATAATAAGTAACGAAGATAATAGAGATGATGTATTTTTTATTAATAACAATAGTTCTAATGACTTCAGATTGTTGTTTCGTTCAATTTTCTATAGATGGCTCTTAACATATTTTTTCTTTACTTACTCTTTGCTAGTTTTATTGTTAGCCAGTCCTCAAGAGTTTCGTAATGACCCTTTGACAGTTTTGTTAGGTTTCTCGAGAATAAAGATTTGCACGATTCATAGATAGATATTGATAGATTTTAGGTCTTGTCTAAAATTTAAAGGAATCATTCCCTGATAGAAGTATTTCAGAACTACTTAGAAGGAATTAGAAAGGGTTTAATTAATATTAGCAGTATTTCATTTAGCTCGATTCTTAGTAACATAATAGTAGTATTAAATAACCGAAATGAAGAGTTTATTCCACTTGGACGTTTCCAGCACTCGTGAAATTAGTTACGTTAGAACAGTTGTGCGACATTTGGCAAAGAAAAGAGTAAACTGTCGGGGAACCTACACGGCACGGAATAAATGAAACGAGACAATGCAGAGCAATACAATTGCAGTGAAAAGACGCGCGGTCCGTGTGTTCCAGTTGCGAACAAGAGAAATGGTAGCGCGTCGCAGGTGCAGCGTGGCACAATACAGCGGAGCGGACACAATGCTCCAGCGCCGGCGACTAGGCGCCTACGCGGCTACTGCACCCGATTGCGCCCCCTGGCAGACAGGAATGTTTTCAAATTTGACTGCGCACACTCTCGCCTACACTCGTTTTGTCGCGTTACCTTTTATTAAATTATTTTTGCAACGTTCCTTAATGTTGTGGTATTTTTCTGCAGGTAGTCTTTAGAACTCTTAAACGTGAATCTTTTAACATATGTTGCTTCATATAGGTGACAATAACCTTTATTACTTTAATCTCTTTAAAAAAAATAGTCAAAATCCGGGATTATCCCGCCTTCCGCTGGAGCAATGATTTCAAAAGAACCCTATTCAAGAAAACGATAGTAAATAATCCGATAATATGAAATTTTTTTGGACTGGACAGTCTAAAAATACATCATTTCATTCAAAAAAATTTGTTCTCGTGTAACCAACAAGGCAATTAAAGTGACCAGAATTTTTGATTCTGGCGACTGGTTTTGAACACAAAGCTATGACCATCCGGAATTCATGCGCGCGGTCCACTGCCCGCTCATCAATCATTCCGATATTGCGTGACACATCAACTTGCTACTCACACACACACACGCGCGGAGGCACAGCCAAGCGTCCTGTTTACTTACCCGTTGAAAATACATGAAATGGACAAAGCACTGCTTCAATAGCAAAGCACAAACATTGCGATCTTAGCAATTTAATCGCGTTGTTTTATATTAATATGTAACGGGATTCCAAAAGGAGATTCTGTCTGTATTTGTTACTTATAAAACTATAACCGTACTATGTAAGTTGGCCTTGGAGTTTTCTTTTTCATTTATTAATATTATCATTTTATTTTGCCTTAATGACTGTTGTAAAGTTCCTTACTTTAGCAACAATAACTTAACAGATTATGTCGTATCAATTCTAGAGAGGTATGTTTTACAAATAGAGTAATGTACAAAAAATATCATTAAGTTTTAAACTGATATTGTACTTTTATTCAAATGTTATTAGAACACGAGATAGAGTAGTTACATTCAAATCGCAGTAGCAAAAGCGACCGGCGATACACAAATACTAAACCAAAAATCCAATAACGTCAGAAGTGAGCAGTCGACGTTGTATTTGCTTCTCGTCAGACGAATTTGCGGGCGAACACTCGACACCGGAATAGAATGAAAATCAAATACATCATAACAACCAGCCTAACGTTACTGCAACATATTTACATAATACAGCTCGTATTATTCTAATGAGTTTTGTATACCATTATATCATTATATAGACACTCATTGTACACATTCAGATGTTGTTCACGGTTGTTAGTATTGATTCAATAAAGGAGAAGGTGAGATAAAGGCAGTGAGGGAGAGAGCACAATTTTGTGCAGATGCGCCATAAGCCTGATGGTTAAGGGTCCGGATTTACGATCACGTGTTCGTGAGTGAGTTCGAATCCCGCCATTCGACTATTATCGTAGACCATAGCCTAGCACAAGTCTGCTAATATTTAAAGAAAAAAAACTTACAATTTCACTTTTTTTAATCTGTATATCTGTCTTGAATCTTTCATTGTTATACGTCACGTTCGTTCAATTCTAATTATAATATGTTGGAAGTAATTGAACTAAAAGATTGGGAAACGTTACTGACGTCAGTGTTTCCGTCCAATTATGAAATGGATGCGTTCAAGATGTACATACATGACGTTGGTCTAAGTAATATAGCTTAGTTTTGTTTGATATATGTTGCAGTGTAAAGGAACGCGAATCCTCAGCAAGATCAAGAATAAAATGGAACAGAATATTCGAATAACGCCAACCAAATACAATTCCTTCGGAAGAGAAGGATTTAAACTCGTTCTCAAAGAATGTAGACAAAAAATGTTTAATATTCCTCGCTCGCAGCGGAACAAAATGAGATATGCTAATGTATTTCATTTATTTGCTAAGCTTGTAATTAATTAATTTTGAGCGGCAAGGTTTTACAATTTACAGACATCTTAAGACATTGAATACGTTTCGGTTGAAATATCTTTAAGGGACTTATCGTTATACGGGTTTTTTATTAAGTGCTTCGTCGATTAATTTCAATTCCAGTATACGTTACGTGTTGATCAAATGACATTATGAGAAATTAAATGCTATTTCCGAAAATTTTATGACAATGTCCTGCACTACATGCAATAAAGCAGACTAAATATAGCGCGGTCAAAGCACTTACAATGATCACTCCGTTTATGGATTGTAAATGAAATTGGTTACGTAAGGATTGTAGGACACTTAATGTAAGATAAAACTAAAATAGGTTCATTGTGTAGCACTTTATTTGTACGAACAGAAGCATTGTCTTTGGTGTTAGTATATATGGAGGTCTCGTAATCATTTGCTTATGCTTTTTGTAATATCTTTCTTAGAATTATAATATAAGACATTAAGAGGATGAGGTCGAGAAATAACATTGATAATGTACATAAATTAACAACTTATTTAAAGCCGTTCAGCAAAATATGTAAAAGGTGTTGCGAAGTTAATATTTTGTTAAACAAATAAAATTGTTACAATGATAAAAGTAAAAGTCGCTTCATGTTCCGTCAAATGTATTCAGTGGGAAGTGTCAGTGCGAATAAGAAATGTGAGGGTGGCTTAAGTCACATAAACGTTCCTCGAGCACTGAAGCGATTGCGGGTGAAATCGAACAAAAAGGATGTGCGATTCTGACGTAAGTGACGCGGCGAACAAACAAGAGAAGCGGGATTGTACCTTCCATTCCCATCGCCGTCGCTTGTCACGCCGGCACTTGTTTGAAAATATAGTTTCATGTGAATTGCGAACACTTCCCTTTTACATGTCAGGTTAAACTTGCATTTTTATAGCGAATATGCGGACGCCATTTATAGCGTTTAAACAGGCGCAATTGTTTTGAAATAGTCAGAGATTGTCAAAACGACACAATGAAATGAATTAAACGGTCTTGTTCCTTTTTTTATAAATCTACCAAAAATAACGTTGTTCGAGGAGAAAAAAAAACTTGTTTTATTGTTAAAGTTTTCTTTCATTTTTCCACATTAATTTTTCAAGGAGTGTCATTTATCATCAACTGAAAACGAATTCATTTTCTTGTCAACGGTATCTGTAAGTATATTACTGGGCTAGCTTTTTTTTGCTCAAATGAGCACATATTTTGCTTTGTTCCAAGGGGGATAAATAATGAAGCAGAGTCACTAAAATGATCGTGACATATTATCCGTGCGTGAGGACGATAATAAAATTACAGTTTTGATTTTGTTTGCCAAACGTTACGGCTTTAACTTACCTAAACTGATAGCTTTCGGCGACCAAAAAGCGAGTATCAAATTATATCAATTTTATTAATTGTTTGAACATGCGGTACCTTAATGGCATCGTTTAGACCAACACTAAGGTTCAGAGAGTTTTGCTAAGCTAAGCTTGACCAATTTTTTTTCGATTTAAAGTCGAGGAACATTTTGATTTCAATCAATTAACAAGTTATAAAATCAGACAACGTTTAATTCGTTCAAACTAGCAAGTGACTCGTGTGAACATTTAGTTTTAAGTATATAATTCAAACACGTAACTTTCAATAAACCATCCTAATACAGAATAACACTCGCTTTTAATCGTTCATAAACCGAATGACCAATCGGATTACTTAGCATTCATCGTGTTATGTTACGCAGTATAAGCGTCTACGATACATCCAGATTAAACGATTATGGAATCGAGTAAAAACACTGAATTGTTCACAGATAATGTTTAATCTCTGATGTAAAACGATATAACCTCGTTTATTTTATGGTCACGAATTAATAAAGTTTAAAACGATTTTACATACTCGTTACAAAAGAGGATTAACGCGGAAATATGTAGACATAATCGAAATAACATTTCCATTATTATACTAATTACGAATACGTGAAAATCTCTCACCGCTCTGTACGATTAGACGTCTCTGAGTTAAAAGCGTTTTTGTTTTAATTAAAAAAAAACTAATTAACCAAAAAGTTTCCAATTATACTACAAAGTGTTTTTTCTTACAAAATCGATCACTAATCGATTGTTGAAATGACAGTAAATGTAATATTTTTAAAAAAGTAGGATAGTATGATAATGTCGTTAATTCAGTGTGGCTATATGTAGGGTAGGTTCTTATCCACGAGCCGCATTAGCTACGGTGACAGTTCATCCATCTTGTTTGTTACTCGGTTAATTAAGGCTTCCTACCATAGCCTCGTACAGCTGGGAATTAAATTTCAATTATAGTAACACTTGTGTGTTTCAACAAGTTTAGATGTATACTTTTAATGAACACGTTTTGTTCAACAACAAAATGATATAGCCATATAATAGAATTACAAAGTGTCAACAGTCTAATGCTAACGGGTACGAACTACTGATCTACCGGTCCTGGGTTCAAATCCCGCTAATCGACTATTATCGTGAACGATATCCTAACACAAGCCTTTTAAAGCTTACAAGGAATGGTTACAAGAAAGTTTCGTACAATATTTTTAATCAAAAAAAAAATTGTAAGAGACTTGTATAAAGTTCCTATAGCCATCTTGCAGTTCCAACATCAGATCAGCTCTATGTCATAACAATATTAAATTGTTGCTCAGTTTATAAATGCGTGGAAAAATTTTAACTCAGTCGGATACTAGAATGTGGATTAAATTTAGCTTGCAAGATTTTATCACACACACGGTAAAGCTATACAAAATCTTGTAAATACACGTAATATGACTGTCATGACATCTATTATGGAATTATAATAATTAAGCGATTACGTTTAAAATATTACAAAGAGAAAATGGTTTTTGCTTTTTAAAATCGAATCACATCACACTTTATTGTAGCGTAAAATATAATTTAAAGTTGCAAGCCCGAATTTCGGGACAATTTATGAGAGATTAAAAATGGCGTCACTCTTACAAAAAAAAAAAGAATTCAAACAAAAGTTTTCTGAACATTTTTTTTAAATAAAGGCTTATTTATCATACTAGTCTGTTGGTGACAAGTGGTAAATTGTGGTCATGAATAATGATAGCAGATGACGACTTGTCACTTTTAACATGCACCACACCGCAGACCTCTCACGATCATACTGACAACATTTTTGCTTTACAAAACAAATCTAGAAGCGATCCTAAAATCGTTAGCATTTCCCTATTTGCATGATAGTCGGCGATCTTCGCGGTCTTCCATATCGAAAAATTTCGTCTCAACTAGTTTTCTTTCACAGTCTCATAGATATTATATTGTGAATTTTATTACGTTAGACAGAGGTCTACCATCGCTTCTGAATGTAAAGAACGTTGAGGAAACTTTGGAATACCACTGCTCATGTCGCGCATTTTTTTAAATTAAGATATTAGTAGGGTTTTGGTAATTATTCTTACCACTCAAATTAAGATCTAGGCGTGTGCTAAGATATGGTTAACGATAATAGTCGAATGGTGAGATTAGAGCTCTCGACCACTTGGTAACCTTACCATTAGGATATTGGCGCTTTTATAATTGCTGTTTATCTATTCTCACACTATTCCTAAACCTCGTCTTAATGATGTTACCTTTACTAAGACTGCTTGTGTGAATACAACAAAAATTTATCCATACTTCAGCATTTTTTCTACTTTATAATAGCGAAACCATAACTGGATACTCAATTTAACGGTCTCGTTAACAAGCGGTTCTTGCTATAAATCGTTCAATACTGCTCGTATCGTTAAATTACCGACAACAAGAAAATTTATTACTAGCAAAAGGTAATTTCCTCTCGATTATGGACATTCAGTTTTTTTTTTCAGTTTCAACGCGAATATTGTTCTAGAGGCAACGAAGACGGTCGAAATCATTCCTTTCAATCAATCAATCAACACGTGTGTTAAAATTAAATGTAATCACAAAACAACTGTCAACACAAAAGCCTAAATGTTTTAAGGTTGCAGATTTCCGACCACGTGAGTTCAAATCCCGCCATTGGACTATTGTCGTGGATCATATCCTTACAAAAGTCTACATCTTAGTTGGAGTGCTACGAGATATATTCTGATATTTTTGAACAAAAAAAAACCGAGCACCGACTCTGTGAGTTCGTCTCTGGACGCAAAAAATGTAAAAAACAACAAACCTTTTTGACATTTTCATTTACAACTTTACTTGAATTTCTATCAAATTTTTGCTAGTTTAATAATGTCTTGTAATCCACATAAGTGTGAGTTTTAGAAATGTTTAGTATAGAAGGATTATTGTACTTCTAAATATCGTTTGCCAAGATACAGGCATTGCCTAGTGTGGGCATCAGATCAAACTGACTGACCATACATTACAACAAATGTATTGATTGTACCTATGTTGTGTTAAAAATAATCTATTTTCTAATTTCCTAAGGTTTTTTTTTAATTAAACTAATAGTATTTGGTAGTTGTTCATTAAATAAACAACTTTGTTCTAGTGTTTCGTTTTTAATGTAATTTAATATTAACGAAGGTGCCCTCAGCTTTCAGATAAACTGTAGACGATGTTAATACTGATCTAGACAGTTTGTATAAAGGTCTTAATACATTAAATTAATTCAAAATTCTTAGAAATTGTAATGTCTCGTACAGAAAACATTTACAAAGTACTAACGCGAATAGACTAAAAAATAGCTTCAATTTCTTAATTTAACCTTAAGCCCTTCAAAATTCACGTCAATGTTTTTTTTAGCTGTAACAAAATATTTCTAACAATTAACGAACTGTGAAAATTCTAAGTTAATTTTGTCTACTGTTTTAATTTAATTAATAAAGGTTTTTTATGTTAACAAATATAAATAACGTTGATTTAAATACGTAGGTATATTACAAAAGCGTAATAAAGTATTGTAATTTCCAAAAGTTCTAAAGTCAATCAATAAGTATTGCCATTCTCAATGTTATTATGGATTTTAAAATTGTATTTCATTTATACATGTACATTTAACATCAGTAAATTTCTTTTAATCCTCCAGTGATGTATGTCAGCCGCACGTTACGGTCTAAGATCGGAAAATTTATATTCATCAAAATGTCTGTTTGGCCATTAATATAGATAGGGTTGCAATTAGTTCCGAAGAGGCCCGACCACATAGTCTGCTTATTTATAGCATCACAACGACTGATTTCTAGCCGCTCACTTAAATTAGACCCGTAGTATCGGAAGTTCGTCGAAGTTTTACTGTTAATTAAAAAAACTTGATTAATAACATATGTGCTATTTCAAACAGCATTATTTAAAAAAAAAACTAATGATAAAAAGGTGACAGTCACGAATTCATCCGGTGTCAGCATCGACTAGTTTACTAAAATGCATTAGTTCATATTGCATTTTTTTATAAGAGAAGGGGGCAAACTAGAGACGGGATTACACCGATGCCCATGTTAATCAGCAATACCAGAGAACAACAGATGCGTTGCCGGCCTTCGAGAAAGATGTATGCTTGCTTCTTGAAGAACCCTTTGTTGGAACATTTATATCAATTCAGCCGTTCAGAAACGTGGTTATAAATATGTATACAAATATTTATAAGCAGACTTTCGTGTTAATAATGGTACATGTCATTGTGTGTCATGTCACGGGCATCTAGTCACATTAGGCGATTGATACGGCTCTTTCTCTCAAAAAAAAAAACAAAACAAGTTACAGATCAAAGTTCAATAAAAACAAAAGTGATTTCACATGACAATCAGACAGTACATTTCAGTTGGATTCCACACAAGATTCATTAATACTTGCCGACCCGAAAGTGATGTACGACTCGAGTAAAGTAAGGCGGATTCGTAATAAGTCGGATATAGAGTTGAAATATAACAATTTTCATTCATCTGTAACCGATGTTGGCCACTAAACACTGCTATCAAAATATTGTTATACTTATTTTGTATCAAAGAGAATAGAACGGTTGACAATACTAAAGCTATTGTGTATTATTAAATCCCCTAAAGATATAAAAAATGAAATTGATAAAGGTATCACATTTTGAACATAAACAGATTCAACAAGGACACACGAAACAAAGGCTTTGCAGAAAATTACAGTCATGACGAAATATTTTTCAAGAACAAAAATAGTCGCGACCCTACAACGAATACTGATAAAGGCTATAATTTTTGTTTCAGTACTTTTTATGTCGGCTTCGGAGCTGGTTTGAAATTTTATTTCAAAGGCCTATTGTTTTATGTTTATCCGAACTTATAATAACAAGGAATAAGCCTGTAGCGAGCATTTCGATTGATAAATGCTTGTATCAATTATTCATCCATAGCCCAATTAAAGTTATTATTTTCCTCCTCATTTCCTTATAAGAGAGGGAACTCGGGAAAGTCTGTAGGTGCAGATACGTCCAGGCTCTTTTAACGAAGTCATTCATTTTTTTTTAAATAGCATTATAATTTTGTTAATTCACTAATATTTCTTGTAATCATTCCAGGTAAAGTTAAAAGCTTGTGCTAGGATATGATTTACGACAATAGTAGAATGGTGGGATTCGAACCCACGACCGCTAAATCGGTAGTCCATATCCTTAACCATTATGCTATTGGTGCTTCAAATTTACCGGACTGTATTCACTATAACAGTTATGCCGTAAGTTTTATTAAGTGTTGTATATCTCATGACATACTACATGTTTATACTTCATGTTAGATTAGAGCTTTACTAGAAGGTAAGCATTTAATTTGTTCGTATGAAAATAGCAGTAGTCAGTACGGGTTGGATCTATTTAAAGTTGTTTGTATGGCGGCCGTGCTTGTTGGAGTTCCGACACGGTGTCAGGCCTCGGTAATTGAATCTTGCGGGTCCCGTGACCGTCGAGTCGTTTTTGTTCGACAATTGCCTGCCTAGTCGAAAACTGCTCGCTTCGCCTCCAAGAAATGAATATAGTTATTGACAAATTTTCCTTGTCATTTGAATATAGAGGGAAAATTCCCAGCGGCGGGAATGGTCAACCTTTTCTTGATTTGAATCCGCAACTGTAAATGCTATTTTGTTTGCAATATTTGTTCATGTACAAATAAATTTTATTTAAATTGCATTTATGTTATTTTATCTCTTTGTGTTAACTTTAGAATGTATAATAACTACAACGTTAGAACAATAAAGACTATAATATATTACAAATCTATGAAAATAAGAGAATGATATTGGGCGTTGTCTTGTTTCAGATTCAGCTGTGAACACATGTTTGCACCGTCGACAAAGGCGGCCTGGTGGCTGGCGACGTTTTTAACTGTTTTTGTCACAGGTACTTTTTTATTTTACACTCCCTGTTCGCCACCACTCTTAAACCCGCTGCATATGTAAGTTTTAACTATACAGTCTAATTATTCGGACTGACTATTCTGACTGACGTACTTATGAATTTTGAGAAATCTTTTCATATAACGCTTTATAACGCCTGGACATCATCGCTTAACACGATTTTCATTGTTATTAACGTTTCTTTACGAACTAAATTAGTAGAATTATTACTTGCATATCCTTACTGATGTTTTAGAAATTGTCAGTTAATGTCCCTTCAATCAGTACCTGTATTACCAAATTTAAGCAAAAATAATTTTGTTAGGTGAAATGCCAATCCAAGCTGAGGTGGAGCCCGAGTTCCTACAAGAGCTGGAGAACCATACGGTGACGCAAGGCCGCGACGTGCACTTCACCTGCGTCGTCAATCATCTCTCTAATTACAGGGTAACTCAACATAAATCTTACATCATTTATTATCTTATGTAATCTAAGTAACGTAATGTATGTTGTTGGATGCGGAAAATGGACCGTATACTGTAAAGGCATTGGGGAAGCCCTATGTCCAGCAGTGGGCAGACAAAGACTGGTGATTATAATAATGTCATTTAAGGAATATCGAAATACTAGTATATCGACGATCTTTGTCTGAATTCTAGACTCTAACCATTACACGTTTGCTGAAATAAATTGGTCTTAAGTGTTCCTTCGATTTAGATTACTGATTTACTTTACTGGTTTTTATTTACTATTTATTTACTTTTTTATTTACTATCTATTTATATTACTGGTGACATTTTTATGTCATCATCATCATCATCATCATCAGCTCACTACACGTCACCACCGAGGGGCTCGGAGCCTACCCTGTTATTGTTTTATGTTATACCACTTAATAATATAGTCTCGAGGTTTCTTAACAAAATAACGAAATTATTTACATAAGAAAATTTGTCATACAAAGTAATTTTAGCGCGGTTATAAAAATTCGTAAT
>JAODUI010000032.1:3486020-3543247 GCA_027563995.1 Papilio gigon
AAATGGAAAAACACATTGGTACATGGCGGGGATCGAACCTGGACAATGTGGAGTAAGGTCCGGTCCGGTCAAGCGTTTAACAACTGCGCCACCGACGCTCCGACGTAAATACGCAGTTAATTTTATTAGTATTTTTTTCATGTAATGATGTCCTTCGCGACGTATACGTCAATGGCAAACATTACTATCTCCGGGAGTGATATCTGAGGTTGTAAAACCGAATTTAGTCTTAAAGGTCCCGTCACACGGCGCAGCACAGCCTAAGGAATCGTAGGTGTAGGTATAGGAAGGCTTTTAAATAACCTAAGTAAAATCCATTGCCTTTGGATAACCAAATAACTTTTTTTCTTTACTTACTCGTATTTGAGATGACTGGTTGGTAAGTATCTACTCTTTAGTTTATTAATAAAAACTGTTTATCTTTTTATGAAGTAATTGCATTTTTATCGTAAGTACGTTTTGTTACTTTTATGACTTGGGTAATAAATTCAAGGGAAAGAGTGATTGTGATCTTCAATTGTTCAGACAAGTTATTTATTAATACAAGGGCTCGTACAAAGTTGATCCCTCCTCCTTGCGCACACTGTTCTGATTGTTTGATATAACAACATACCGTCTTACTGCTATACATTTACTTTTTTTTTATTACAAAATAATATTAGATTTTTGTTAATTTACTAATCATTCTTTTAACTAATACTGGTAAGCTTGAAAAAAACGTGTTTTGGGATATGGTTCATGACTATGGTCTCGGTGGGATTCGATCTCACGACCTATTATCGCTATTATCGCTTCTTCAGACTTCAGACTGTATATATTGTAATTGTTACTTTATTGCCCTCATCCGGTGTACCGAAAATGCATAAGTATTGCAGAAAAGGTAATGGATACGGTTGCCTTTTGACTTTGTTTATAAAAAGTAGATGCTCTAGATATGTGACGCTCTTTGATTCCTGGCAAGTATAGTGACAAGAACTCGCTTGTTGATTATGTTTAGTTAATTTGTGTTATTATAATTATAGTTCAGTATTGTTTAACAACTCAGTGCGGACGGCAGGAAGTCGTTGGAATCGGAAGGACCGCACACTGTGGAAGGGTTGGGGAAAGGCCTATGTCCTGCAGTGGATAGACAGCTGATGATGGATAAAAGTCTCCATTTGTTTTATTAAATCGGTGTAATTTTCCTATTGGTTGTTTGTTAAAACTAACATTTGCTAAAACTCTGTTTACACACACGTTTGTTGGTCGCAGGTGTAAAGTTTACTTTAGTCCGTAAATCAAACGTCGGCGTAAACTTTACCGTCCCCAACTTAAGTCCTTATTAAGTATTAAGTATACATCTTATGCATTAAATACTAACTTTGGAATATTACTTAGATGCAACTGGTGTTGTCCGATTACGTTTTGCTATCAATTTTGCTTCAATTTTTTATAATTTGAATTGAGAATGAATTAAACAAAAAAATCGTAAGTAAATTGTAAAAAAGCTAAAAATGTAAAAAAGAAAAAAAATAACAAATGTGAACGGTTTTTTTTTAACTGATCATTTTGATCGGTTACCGAGTAACAAGTTCCCGGTCGTTTAAGGAGAAATGTTGTAAATGCCAAATTATTATGTTTCCCCTTAACCAATGGTGGTTGAGTGAGGAAGTCGTCAATTTAACCCGCATATTTTTTTTACCGAAATAACGACCAAAGCATTAGTTACGTCTTATGTTGAATTGTACAACAGACAAATTATTTTTTAGCGTCTTTTGATTTCTTATATTATGTTAACTTTGTAAAATGGCGTTATTGGAGTTTCATAGAATGTTACCTTACCTATGTACGGTAGTTTTAAAGTTTTCGTGTTTTGCAAAGAGGTTACTGGTTCTATGAAAGTATTAAACATAATTCATCCATTGCTATTAGTGATGAAAGTTTGTATGGAGAATAAAATAAAGAAGCTTTTGCTATAGAAGTAAAGTTGTATTTTAATTTCTTTTTAATTGTATTTCTAAAAATGTTATTTCAATTATTTAAAATGATAAAAACAATTTGAATTCGTATTGCACCGTTCTCGGATTTCTAATGGCTTTAAGCTAAAGGCTATCGTGTTCAATAACGCGTTAAAAACTTTATGTACCTACACTACATTAACTTTGAAAATAAAAATTCATTTAGAAAGTATACAAAAGTAAATATAATAACAGTTTGTTTTGACTCCTTGTTGCTCCTTGTACGCGTTGACTTGCAGTCCATTTCAAGCTTAAATTACTTTCTTTATGTTATTAAGATTTTCCTGGTTACGTCTTACATCACACTGATGATGGAGGTTAGATAATAAATTATTTTGTCAGTTAATTAAATAGGATATGCGTTGAAATTATCGTTGAAGCGAAGTATCTATCGAGCCGAAGACGTTTATCAATAACCGTAGTGCGTAAGCGGGTCGTGCGTTTCTCAAGCGGTCAATTGATTAAACGAAGCAATTAAGCAATCAGCCCTCAATGGCGGCGGTCGATTGTCGCAAATGAGAGTTGCTTCGGCGCACGTATGTTCGTTAGCGCCGCTAAACTGTTGTAATATGCACTGGGACGTTTTCATTAGCTTTCGTGCTTTAGATGACGTCACACGAATTAGCGAAGCTCGCTGAATATGGTGTTGCGCTTTCTTGGGATTGATGTATGAACATAGTGCGTGTGATTTACAATTAGAATTATGATCAAGTCTAGATTTTATTTGGAAAGTTATATTTTAAATACTATGAGATTAATACTTTTTTGTAATTCATAGGCATTCCATTTTAAAGTCCCGTTAGAGCCTGCTAAGAAATCGAATTTGTATATTTATTCGTTTCCAATAAATTATTGATCATATATATACCAGTAGGCTGTATAAAATGCTTTATTTTATAGTAGAATTAATTTCACCTAGTTTTAAATATTCCTATAGCAAAAACCATATTGTTATTTCATAAAGAAATCATATAAAACTAGACAGCAACAAATTGTGGAACAAATCGTTGCTTTGTTTCCTTTTATTGATATTCCTTCAACTTGCAAAAACGATATCTGGTTTTATTTTTGACGTGCAGAATGAAATATTGAAAGTCAGTGTTGCCAGATATTGAGTCTTTCCCATCCAGTGAACAATCTCACGCTCCAACTTGGCCAGTTCACTATAAAAGTTTATTATTAAGACAACAGTCAAAAGCTTTCATAAAAGAATTTCTATTTTATTTTGGAAAGCCAAAGATATATTGAGCTTTGAAAATATTTAAAAGGGGAAGTTTTTCTGTATGAGATGTATGCCCACCGATGTATCATGACATAGTAAAAAAATACATATATATGTTTCTTGTAACATAAAATCGCCAATAGCCTAATGGTTAGCGATCTAGCGGTCGCGGGTTCGAATCCCTCTATTCGTCTATTGTCGTGAACCATATCCTAACACAAGCTTTTCAAGCTTACCAGGAATGGTTACAAGAAATATTAGTAAATTAACAAAAATCTAGTAATATTATATTTAAAAGAAGACTCTGAACACGGCGAAAATATAGTTACGGCAGCTCTCATACCTCACCATTCAAGGTAATTAAGAATTTTACAACAAAATAAATTCATTATAAACTTGTACTAAGATTGGACGAAGTAAATTGCATTTTTATCTGATAGTGTTATATTTGCGTCTCAAATGGTCTTCTTTGACGTCGTAGGGAGGGAACCCACCGTCAGTCGTCACCTCCCTCACCTATTTATACTACAAACTTTAAAATTGAATGTCATGTCACATTAAAATCAAACGACAAATTTATAAGCCAAAACTGTTTCCTTGACGGCGGCTAAAAATATGACAGCTTCGTTGATAAACGGATTTCTATTACCACCTAATTGACCCAATTCTCGGTGTTGGCGCTATTTCGAGCGTAAACTGCAGGTTTTGTTTATCGAACGGTGGAATTATCTGCACACTGGGATCTTTATTGAGGAAGACATAAGCTTCAATATTAAAAAGGGCATAAAATCAAGTTTTATTGGAGCTCCGGGGCTTACGTACACGTACGGTTTAATTTCAACGCCATCTTGTTTTGAAATTTCGAAACTATTCAAACTTTGAACTTTGCTAATAATCATCATCATCAGCTCACTATACGTCCCCACCGAGGGGCTCGGAGCCTACCCTGTTATTGTTTTATGTTATACCTCTTAATAATATAGTCCCGAGGTTTCTTAACAAAATAACGAAATTATATACATAAGAAAATTTGTCATACAAAGTAATTTTAGCGCGGTTATAAAAATTCGTAATTGAAAACGAATTGTGTTCTTAAATTTAAACGGGGGCGCGAGAAAGGCACATTAAAGGATATCGTTTGTTTATAATTACAAGGGAATGTTATTCAAAGCGTAGGAAGTACAAGTTAATTAGTCAGATTGTACGGAACTGCGCTGCGTTTCGCCCGAACATTTAGCTTATTGCGTAATTAGAAGTAGCGTGGTGGCGTTTACGCTTTCCATTTGCCCCGCAACGCTCATTGACATCGAGGATAGGTTAAAACAGAATTTGTCACATTTAATCAATTACAGACTTATAGAAGCCACCACTAGCCTAATAGTTAAGGTTACGGGTAACATAGTCATGGTCGCGAGTTCGAATCACGCCATTCGACTATTGTCCTAAAACATATCCTAGTACACGTCTAGAGCTTAGTTCGAGACGTAAAAGACATATTAGTTAATTAACAATCATCTGCTAACGATAAACAACAAACAGAGCAGGGTATTTCCTCTTTTTACACCTCCCCATTCTTGTTGTGTCCAATTTCCCTTCTCTTCTTCATTTTCTTATGAGGAAGGGGTTGTAGGGAAATGGGACTAAAATTTGGCTTACAGCTCGCATACGGGAAAGACGAAACGCGAAAGTACTGTGGGCTCAACCACTGTTAAAACAATTAAAACTGTTAAAACATATTTTTTTGTTGTTTTTTTTTGTAGTTTTTTTGTATTATTCATATTTTCCTTAAGAAGGAGATTACTCTGAATTGTCTAATATTAATAACCTATAGTAGTAACAAAAAGACCAAGTTTAATTGTTCTGCATCAACAATTAAGCTGTAAATCTAATGGATATATACATTACTAAATTTACTGCAGTAAACTAAACATTGAAGTTTATAACTTTATAAAAACAACTTAACTGTACCCCACGGGCATACGGAAAGCAACGAAGAAATGATTTTTTACAAGCCAGCATGGAAATGAGAGCAAGTTTGAATATTAGTTACATAGTAAGTACGCACGGCCGAGCTATCTGAGCGGTAGGAATTGTGCCGCGGGAACACGTACAGTTTTAACGAGCGCCCTCGGGCCGCGCGGCCCAAGTATAACTCAAGCCTAAAAGAATGATGGACTAAAAATTCTGATAACTAACGTCGCTAATTCATCACGGAACCCCCTATCCCCTTGAACGCGGTAATAAATTCCCCCTAATCGGGCCTTTATAAATTTACTCGTTCTAAATAATTACTATAGAACGAAACAATTTTACTTTGAATCTAAACAATATTTCTCCGTGTTTATTCCTTTATTAAGCAATTTGAAATTTTGCAATTACGACTATGCAAAATAAATGTATCGAATTAATTTTAAAATATAAGTTTTAAAAAAACTCTTTCAACGGTAACTATTTTCTTAATATAATTGAACGAAAATAATTTAAAACATAGTTTAAGTGGTCCACTTGTCTGTCTAGTATGTTTGTTTTGTATTAATGAATATATATTTTAAAACATTTACTAGATTTAAAAGAATAATTTGTACAATTCAAGATAATAATTAAATAATGTAATTCGTACACGAAGTACAACCTTCGCTAATAATTTCCCGCGTTTGGAAATGTTGACAAGAAGCGAAGCAGAAATGGCCGCATCTTTCATTTCTGAAATTGCAGCAAAAGAGATAATTTATTTTTGCAGAATTGCTACATAATCTTGTGAAATTCACCAGATATCTTCATAGAAAATTTCCCATTTATATTTAAAATTACTCTATTTACTTCTTTGATTTAAACTGTAAAATTGTCAAAGAAAAACAAAACCGAATGAAACAGATTAATTGGAGCGAAGAAGAAAAACAGATGACTTTAGATTTCTAGCACACTTCTTAACACAGATGCGCCGAGAGCCTAATGGTCAAGAGTAAGGATTCCCAATCACGTAGTCCTCGGTCCAAATACACCATTATAGTATTATCGTAAACTATATTTTAGCATAATCCCAGAGGTTAGTTAGGAATGGTACAAGAAATTGTTACAAATCAACAATTTTTTTTTGTAGAGATATACAGCATGTATCCATAATAAACAACTGACGTTATTATTCACAATTTAAGTGCCTTCATAATTCTATTATATTATTATTATTATTAGGTTTCAGTATCGCTATCACGATGATGACAGGATGGTTCAACTGTAAAACAAAACACAATTGTATGTCATAAAAAAATTTGAATAACCGTAATTTATTGTGAATTTCGCTTTTGTTTTCTTTTTAATTAAGTTACGATGTACAGTCGGAGCGCTTCGCGGTGTTCCGCCACAACTCTACAGTCGTATGAACGTTTCGAATACAAGACGCGTACATTATTGATTTTAATTGTGTCTGTACGAAAAAATGGTCAGGGATACACGATTGATTTTTACTTACATCTATTTGCTCACCTCTCCGCTACCTAATTGGTTATTTGTGAGAAGGAGCAGAGTTTATTTCGTTGCAAGGAATATACAATTTTTCTGTAAGTGGAACATAGCGAAGGGCTCTAATTATACTGGAGTGGTATATCAATAGAATATTGTTATGAACACTATTATTTACGTAGTGTAGAGTAACGATACAAAATCTATTATTAATAACTTTTTAAGTGACGTCTGTCAATTAACTAGTGCGTCAATTATAATTAATGGAAATTAAGTCGAGAATCAAACTGATACGAAAGATAAAAGAAAATATTATAAGGGGGCAGACAAAGGCTAATAATAATGAAATATTTTACAACCAGCAATAATTTATAAATCAACTACGTTGTGGACTATTTGTTTTCCTACTAATTCTTCGCTTAATATTATATATGTATGGATAAACACATTGTTAAACAATTTAACAATATTGTTTAATTTCATCTCAGTATTAATGGCGTTGTTAAAAATACAAAGAATGCAATTTTTATCCGCTAAAAGACGATGTTCATAATCCTACCTACAAATACAGCTTCTCTTAGACTTACCGCAGCTTTGCTCGGCAGATGGATTAGATATCCGACGCCGGACCGCTTAAACTGCAACCTTGTCCATACTGTTCGTTACTGCTTTAAAGTTTACGCTTAAAAATTACTTTATCTTGTATATAAACTAGCTGTACATGTTGTTTTAGGAAAAGAGTATAGAATATTTACCTACTAGCTTTAGTATTCTGTAAAATGGATACAAAAGAGATGTAAGCTCTGTAAAAGCTTCGCAAAACTAAAGCCAGATTATTAAGTTAATTTCATTTAACAATTCGCGGAGTTGCATCGAAATCCCGCGCAGCGTACAGTTTCAAAACAAAGCAGTAACAATTGAAAACAAAAAAATAACACAGCGAACGTAATCTGAACACACAACACGTTAATAATAGCTTGCAGCGCTTCAACATAGTAGTGCCTAAAGAATGTTAGCTCACGTGCAGTCGCTCGTCGGAAATAATTCTCGCAAACAATGAAATTGTAAGTAATTTATTTTCCAACCGCAACAAAGCGAGATGTCACGTGAAAAATTGCGCGAAAGCGGCCGCGATGAGACTTCGCACATTCCTCCGCAGTAACTCTACAATTTCACGTGTCGTACCCGCCCACTTTTAACTACGTTCGCTACAATTACAACGCTTAAGTCGCATTCAGCTTCGCTGCTCGAGATGTGTTCGCTTGTGACGAATGACGTCACAACTTACTCTTAGGGTGAGTCTCCGGTCCCGTACGAATTAAAAAAAAAATGAAAAATGATTTATTAAGTTAACGAATTATATTATAATTTTACCATAATTTCCATGCTCTTTAATAAAAATAGAAATAACTACTAACTATATATATTGTTGATTTTGTTCGACGAAAATAGTCGAGACAACCGACATTGCAATAATTTTTTCCTCTGAATCCTTTGTTCCTTAGAGTTTAATTAGAATAGTTAAATAGAAATACATTGTTCTCTACAAATAGTCCTCGAAGCTTAGTGTCTGAGCGTTCTTTTAAATATTTATAGTTTAGTTAACAATGAAAGATCAAAGTTTTTAGCTGCGTACCAAAGAATGTTTCAAAAATAAATCTTAAATGACTTGTCCCGTCTTATTATGTAGGTATAGTAGTCATTTTAGTAACATATTTTTGTTAACTTACTAATATTTTTTTATAACTATTCCATGTAAACTTGAAAAAGCTTACGCTAGGTTACGGTTCACGACATTAATCGAATGCTGGAATTTAAACCCACGACAGTTGGTTCGGTAGTTTCTACCTTTAACTATTAGGCTATTGACTCTTCAATAGGATTGTTACATCAAAGATGGTCCCTTAATGAATTCAAATATCGATTATTAGAACACATGTATCGTTAAAAACAAAGGAGAAATAGGAAGAGAATATAAAAGGCATATATTATGTATGATAATGCTTGTCCGTACTTCACCGATAGTTTCAAAGCACTAAGGCAGGTCGAAATTTGAAGTTTCAGAGTAGAGTAGCATGTTCGCCATACATACACCACAAAGTGTATTTACATTAAACTTTAAACACAAATTACATAAATTATATGCACAACAGAATAATTTTTTTAATTAACTCTAGTGTTCTGAATTATAAGATATCAAATCATGTTTTTCTTTTATAAAAATATTAGTAGATTTTTGATAATATACTAATACTTATAACAATTGCTGGTTATATTGAAAAAACTTGTGTGAGGCTGTTCACGGCAATAGTTGAATGGTGGGATTCGAACGCATTAACGCTAGATCGGTAGTCTGTACCCTTAGCCATTAGGCTATTGGCGCTTCAAAAATGTTTCTAATTATAATTATAAGGAAACGTAACAATGTTTTCTATGACTTATATACATTTTAAATTTTATCAAAAAAAAATTCAAACATGTTAATAGATTTCAATATGAAAGATATAAAAAAGTTTCACAAGTCGTATCATCGTTTAGAACCGTTAGCAAACGGTAAAACTTTTTAACGAGTGTTTGAGAGGTAAAATAGTAGGTTTCTACACGTTCTTACGGAAGGAACGGGCTACGTGAACTAACTTTAGACATTCAAATTTGCCCACACACTATTTAATACATCGCCCCAAGAAAAAGTTACGATGGTACATGTAAAACAAATTTTATATTGTAAAATATTACTTTGGACTAGTCCCATGCTCGGGTTACATTATTGATTTCATCATCATCATCAAATCAGCCATACGTTGCCCATTGCTGGGTGTAGGCCTCCCCTAAAGATCACCACGACGATCATTCCTCGGCGTCCCTCTTTCAGAATACTCCCGCAAACTTGACCAGATCATCGGTCTATTTTGCGGGAGGCCTACCCACGCTGCGTCGATCAGTACGTGGCTGCGATTCCAGTATTTTATGATCCTGTTGTCCAATTGACAGTCGGTTAGAGTAATTATTGATTTGCGAAGCTTTCAATTCAAATACTGGCTTAACTAAAATAAACAATGTTTTGTACAAAATACGAGCAATTATTTTTCAAAACAAATTAATATTTGACATTTTTTTTTTGGTTTAAAATTATTAATGTAACATTGTATTTGTAGGTAGCGTGGATAAAATCGGATTCGAAAGCGATACTGGCAATACACACGAACATGGTGGCATTGAACCCGCGCCTCTCCGTCACTTACAACAACCACAACACTTGGAAGTTGCACGTCAGCAACGTGCAGGCGAACGACTCCGGTACTTACATGTGCCAAGTCAACACCGACCCTATGAAGAGTCAGGTAAAGTACACAAAATAAAGTATACTTATCGAAAGGAACAAATGAAGGTTAGAAATAATAATAATAATCATTTATTTAATGACACAATGGTACACATATTTGAAATTAATTAAATTTATACAACATTAACATTAAACAAAAAATAAATACAAACAAAAAAAAAAAATAACAAAATTAAACACAACAATTACCGTCTGGCCGACCTTGTGCTAGCCGCGTGAATGTGCTCACGCAACCAGTGTCGCATGACGGGGCAATCAGGCTTCTCACAGAGTCCTCTCAGGATGCTGTTAGTGCTCTCACGCAGCATAGGGCAGAGACTCACTAGATGGCGCTATAAATGCTCCTTAAAATTAAAACAACAGTATCAATGAGAATCATACAGATTTTTTATCAGTATAACGGTGAGAAACGGAAACAGAACAAAGTTACTGTGTTAAAACTATGTTTTTTTTTGTATCAGATGGGTCACTTGTCCGTGGTGATACCGCCGGATATCGTGGACTCTGTGTCTGAGGGTAGTTCGGCGCGCGAGGGCGGCGGAGTACGACTCACGTGCTCCGCGACCGGTGTGCCCCCGCCGACGGTCCTGTGGAGGCGAGAACACAACCGACCTATTGTGTTCAGGCAAGATGGTGGCAGGGAGAAAAAAGGTAAGAGTTTTTAATGCAGTTTGTTGTCTATCTGGAACCAAAATTTTTACATAGCATTAATACTCTTTTTAAAAATTGATTTAATTAAACAAAGTTTGTTCTTATCGATATGATTTTGATATTGTCATTGTGTTTCAAGATTGCGGAAGAGGAGTAGATAAACTTTAAGTTATTTGAATAATAGACTCTTGGTGGAATATTTTAATATTAGAATCATGGACAAGATTATCTCTTATACGGTCTGAAACTCTAGCAAAGCTACCGAGTCTGTTGCTTGAATAATGATGGTCTTAGTCATCTAATTGATACGAATTGTGGTGGCCGTTACTTGACATTTGCGCTTATGAATACATACTAAATACGATTTCCATATCTTTGAGTCAATAGTTCCAGAGTTGCACAAACACGAATGTTAACCAATCGGATTAGTTAAGGCAACGAATGTGCACCTCCGTGTTTGCATTAATAATTAACATATAACGTATTATGTATACCGCAATATGTATCTACATTATTGACTTCCGATTCGACATAGAAATAGTACTGTATTAACTTTGTTACATCTGTTAAAATAATAACTTAACTTTTTTTTGTTTCGAAAATAAAGTTCAACCCTATTTAGTTTAGGATAAAGCAAAAAATTTCGTGACCGTTGCAAAAATATACAAACTCGCTGTTGATTTTCCACTAGAGGTTGGAAAACTACCGGAAAGGTAATGTTTTTAAAACAAGCTTTGGCGATGGCCAATCACAACCAATTTATATTTAAATTCAGAACGAAGTTCGCTACTTTTTTGTTTAAATAACAAATCAATTCAAAAACTGTATGCTTTAAAGTTTATCTATGAAGTTAATAAAATTATCCGATGATAAGTTAATTAAATGACTAAATATTTGTACAACTTAAAATGTAAGTAGCGAAAGTAGCTTCGTAGCAAGCGCAACGTACCGTAGCGACTACTACACCTCGTAGCAGCGCTACAGAATACCGTAGTAGCAGCTATTGACGCTGTTCTTATTGTTAACCCTTTATAGCCGTGAGCTAACCTACTCCCTTGGGTGCCGAAAGACGCCATTTTATTGCAAAGACTTTTTCCAATTCAATCTACTTTGCATTATATCCCGTCCCCGACACTCACATGAAGCATTACACACCCCCGCGTCCACCCCCTCTTGCACGTGATTCGAAGCATTTTCTTCTCTTTCCAATGAATTTTATTTACGCAAGAGAAAGCAAGCTTTAATACATATATCGCTGAAGACAATAAGGCGTCCCGCTACGAGATATAAAAGCTTTGAGTTACTCTCTCGTTTCTTTTAGTGGAATTCCTTTTGAAATGAATCGAATAATTTGTGGATTTTATGCTCATAGCAAGATTCTTATTCGTGAATACTTTAACATAAGTGTGAAAATAACGAACGGCTTCAGCTCCGGTTTTATAAAAATTCTTCTCTCTTTTATAAAGGAACATGGGTTATTAGAATTTTTTACTTACGTCTCTCACTATACTAGAAGAATACCAATTACATTATATATACAACAAAAACTTTACATATCCACTCTCTGGTGTTCATTTACTATCGAGTCACGATCGCCTAAAGTGATTTCAAGACCTAACATTGTTATTTACGTGTATATTTTTATGCATAAAAAATTAAAACATATTACCACGGTAAGGCTATTTTCAATCGAAAAGGCTAATCCTATGCCGTATCTTACAAATATTACATTCATGAGCTTATTCAAGACAGAAATTTTAAACCTCATAAGCTCTAAAATATTTCTATTCATAAGAAAAACTTCTTATTTTGATAATATAGAAAGTGGCACCCTCCACTTAGGAACTTAAATCGACTTCCTTAAACAAGTTTCCGCGGGACGCTCTCGCATCATTCCGGTCTCAGAGTTGCTACTGAAAAAGGACGAGCGTTCCACTGAATTTTTATGAATTTTGGTTTGCCTTATTTTTAAGATGTTACATAAAGTTGCAACTTTGAACGGAAAGTGTAATGGCAAAGTTCAAGTTGTGATATGCGACATAGACAGTAATATACGAAGAGAGAGAAGAATAAGTTTTAAAATTTTATATTTTATTTAATGGTATAATGAAATTTTAAGAATTCATAAATAAATAAATTGTTAAGCAAATTAACCTTTACAGAGTCTTCATTAAAATGTAACTAATAGTCTATTAAAATATTATGAATGGCATATCTAGTTTTGTCTGCCTCTCTGGAAATCGCATTTGATATCCAGGCAGATCTCATTGTGAACTTTCCCGATTACCAGCCGTCGAATATTACAAATTGTATAGGAAACTCGTTATCTTGTCAATACACATAACAATGTTGTTGAAACAATAGCGCGCCAACCAAACAATCGACTAATAATTTCACTCCGTAAACTGCCACATACCAAATGGAAATTTCGCGTTCAGTTAGCTTTTGCTATTGGTCGTCCTAATGTTTGTACGCGAATTACGCGGTTGTACATATTAGTTGACCATTTCCGATGAAATCAATAAATTAAAGCATAGTTATTTGAATGATACAATATTTTAATTAGGTTATGTATTGAAATCTATAAATTGTCTATTGTATATCACACGATGTGCTGTTAATGTTAGTGCGCTTGGATTTGATTGACATGTATTGTTGTCTCTTTTTTTTCAAAGCGAACGCAAGGGATAGCAATGTGTCAATAAAAGTCTTACGTCCAAACCCACAGTGAGATAAACAAATGACAACACGGCAGCAATTTAACTCTTTAAAGATAAGTAATAGTTACTTGATTTCGATCTCCCCAAAGCATAACATTGTTCAAAAAAAACACTACACTAATTCTAATAGTCATTGAACGACAAAAAATATATGAGAATTTTTGTAGCAATATTTTTTTACACTTTTATAATTTAAGAAAAATATGTAGGTACATAAAATTACATTTTAAATAGTTAATACGTATCCATTAGACCGCTGGGGCTTAATGAAAGTGTGCACCGTACCTGACCGTAACAAATTCAAATTCGCCAATTAACTAATGCCGTTATCAATATTCCGATGCAATTATTCAGGCTGAATGGAGAGCGTTTTCTAAATTACCATCTACTTTATCTTGGGAAATTTTATTAAATGATATACTTTGGAAGGCATTGGGAAAGGCCTGTGTCCAACAGTGGCCAGACTAGAGCTGATGATGATGATGATGATATAACTAAAGTGTATATAAACTTACTGGTACGTTTAAAGATAACTTAGAAAATGTTACTAATGAAGAATTATTTAACTCTAGTTATCGCTTGCGTGAAATTAAAAAAAAATTATCGCCATGTCCTAATTTATGTTTTACCTAATTATATTTTACATCTCAGCTAAATTTCAGAGAGATTCATTTAACTGTTGAAAACGTAATAACAAACAATAATACTTTTGTATTTATTGTATTAGTAAGATTACTCCAAGTGTTCGTTAAAAATAACTAAGAAGAGTCATAAGTAATTTTGTTTATTGATACAATTTTTTTAAATACGTCTTTAACAATTTTTGATTCTATAAATTTTGTCACTATTCTATTTTGATAATGTTAGCACTTCTATAATGTATAGTTATCCTGTAATGTGATTGAATGCAATAAAATATGAAGAAAGGTTTAAGTATATTAGGCGACATAACAATTTGTTCGTATAAACTCAATATCACTTCATACTAGCAATAGGGGGATAATTTATCGGTTACCCGCGGAGGGCGGCCGCTACCCCGTGGCGGATTACCAATTTTATAAGTTAGGTGTCCGCGCGAATGTCACCGCAGTAACCATAACGTTTTAGTGGCCGTTTACCCCTCGTTGAAACACTTCGTATTTTTTAATAAAAAAAATGCAATATAGTTTTCTTCGGGCGGAAAGCGAGCAAAGGAAGCCGTGGAATTTTCAATTTTAGAAATTAAATTTCTTTAAAAAACAATTGAACTAAACTAAGTTTTTAGTCTCGAATCTTTTTAACAATGTACTTAAAACGAACAAACGAATCTTCTTAGATTCAAAAGAATTTAAATTTTTATTACTTACAAAGTAACATTTCTTAGCAAAGATAATTGCTTTAATATATGGGACAATGACGTCACAGTGCATACGAGCTTTTTTTAAAAATCGAAAGTTTCGAAAGCACTTCAAATTAAAACTAGTAAGGCAATAAAGAACGGATACGATGAAACCTGCACGTATCGGCGACGAAATTCAAAGATATGTGTGAAGTCAACCAACACGCACTGGTCTAGCATGGTCTAGGGTAGGCTCTGAGAGTGGGGACTTATAATGAGCTGTTGATGATGATGAAGGCAATAATTAAAAGGCATGTTTTAATAATCATTTACCGTTTAATTAATAGTTACCACGGGAAGAGTGAACGAACGAGAATACAGTTAGATTTACTTTAAAAATGTTTGTCTAAATTTAAAATTAAATCATATGCACTAAAAAGACCTACATTGATGTAGGTCATCGAGTAAGTATAGTTTAACTGGCACGTGCGGACGTTGAGCTTCACTTGTTAAAGTTTTAGTTATGAAAACTTATCGTTACCCATATCACAAGTTATAAATGGACTTATTAAAAATTTTATAATTTAACTATTATTATTTCAAATTAGTTTTGGGTTTGTTATGATTTCAGGTTACATTTCAGTTTATACAAAAGAAAAGACTCAATTATAATATGTCAAAAAATGCGCAACATGACATCTGTTTAAGTCAGGTTCTAACATCCAAGAAGTAGGCACACGATAAATATTTTCATATTACATACCAGTTAAATAATATGAAGTGTATCTCAAAGTGAAGCGAGAACGCTGTGAGATATACGTGATGGAGTGCGGAGCAATCATGCCCCACACACCGATACGACGTGGTGTTAGGCTACGTTTCTACTACGCATAATTGCGGATGGACGAGACCGACCAAAGACCATGAACATCTATAACGCGCAACGATTTGACAATTCTAACTGCCGCTAAATCGGTAAAACTTATTTTTCATACTAAATGTACTTTATGGGTCTCCTTTATCAGCCAATTAACGGTACAAATTGTCTTCAGTACATTACAAGCCTTCGCTATCACAGGAGATTCTGTTTAAAAAATTATGCTTCAAGCAAACTCGTCTAAATATATCAAACATAAACAACACACGCCATGTTCAGCCCTTGATTGTAACCTACTGCAAAGGGTGTAAAATTCCTCATAAACCGACTCATATAACAATAAAAATAAATTAGATAAAAGCTCGCAATGAAACTTCGCCCATTAAGCTACCGACGTTAAACATAGAATTCTACAGTTTGTCGGATTTAATTATTAGAGAAAAATCTCGGAAGTTTATTTCAATTTCATTTTTAAACGGTACAAGCTTTACAATATTCTTTAATTACTTTTAGTGTATAAAATCTCCATGGAACCGCCGCATTAGCATTTGAACAAAACAATTATCTTTCGAATTTCAAATTCTGTATTGAAAAAATACTGTCTTGCCTTCACACACACATGATCCACTGTTTTTTATAAATCATCATCTTTGGACAAAATCCAAAAGTGAACATTTTTAGACAAAGTATGTCACATGTTTACGCGAGAACTTAAAGTGTAAAAATTCTGTGGAATAAAATTTTATAATTAATATAACTTTATACAACATAAAAGAATATTAAACAATTTCTGTAATTGAAAATAAAAATAACTATGCAAGTAAGCCTTCCGTTTCTTTGTTACACAGCATTTAATAAGGATGCGGGCTTGCAACGGAGTAAATTTAAATTGTAAATAATATTCCTCTATTACTGTGCCGTCCATTGCTCGTTGGAGTCGAGCGGAACGGTGTACGTCTAGCTCAATGCAGGGGTCCCAAATTACTGCGATAACAGTGCCCGGAATACTGCCGGCCTTTATTCACTCTGCTAATTTTGATTCACTCAACTTTACTCACTAACGATTCGCCCCCGCTTCGTGCCGGGTAACTTTTAACTTAATACCATACTATATTAAAATTACTTCCTAGACTTCTTCGAAAATTATCGTAGTATTTTCAATGTTCCCAAGGCAATGTTTCGCCTAAAACCTTACCAAAATAGATTTGGTACGGCGACCCTTTATTGTAATGCTACTTTTACGCCCGTTAAAATTAGTCGGTTAATAGACAATCTACAACACTCATATAATTGGAAAGTCTGCACGTAATTTAAAAAATCGTGAACATGATGTATTTCCGCGGCATATAAGAACGGCGTATCTTTTTCCATAAAAAAACGGTGATTTTCTTTTTTTTTTAATATCTTGCAGACGAAATCAAGTGCTAGCGACGCGGTTGCTACAACTAATAGGTAAAAAATACTTTAAAAACTTCCATTTGTTACATTTCTATATTATTGAAGGTGTTATAATGTTGTAATGAAAACGAATAACCTTTCATTCAGTTGAGTTAACAATAGAAGTATAGAAAGATTGAGGTAATTTATTGTAATAATTATAGAACTAATGTTAGCTGACACTGGCTTCTATACTGAACGGAAAAATAACGCTATTTATTAAAGCGAAGCGAAGCGAATAACTTGTGTAGGGAAGGCCGTGATTGCAACATGATGAAAATACTAAGATACGAAATAAATATCAATTTTGGTTCATATTTAAATATTTTGTTTTGTAACATATTGTCTCAGCACCGACATATGTCCAAAATTAATATTTTCTATAGATAAGAACTTCAATTATTTTTTTTACACTTCAATAACAAGCAAGGGTTCTACACTATTCATTCAATAGGATAAAATTAAACTGTGACTGTCTTTTTTTTTGGTAGAACACAATAAAAAATATGATATACCTTGTTGACAACTTTAATAATAAATTATTCCATTATTCTATTAACTATTGTATGTCACATAAAAGATATATTAATAAAGGCGTGTTGAAAATATCGACATATGGCCAGGACAGTGGTGACCGCGTCCCTTTTCTTGGCCGGCGCTGTGAGGTTCAACTGGTACAAATAGAGAATAGTGGTTGCAGTAATAATGGCTGCTCGTATATTGTTCGTGGAGAATTAAATTTATATTAAAACGACGAATATAAGGTTACACGCACACTTGCGCAATTATATTATAATACGTCTGTTACTTACGAATTTAGATTATAGAAAATATTGTTTTATTTATATTTGGAAAAAATGTAGTAGTCGTTTTATTGTAAAAAAATAATTAGGCATCAGTGTATCTAAATACTTTTTTGTTTTCCGTCTTACTGACAACATGCTTTGATGAATACTTTATAATATTCTGGATACATGAATATTGTCGATCAATATCGGTTAAGTGAAAACATCTGGCTTCAATAAAGTAATGCAATAATACAATATTTCGTATGGTAGAGTTGTTTTGATCTTTGATTGAGCTATTAAGTTGATTACCGTACTTCAGAAATTCTGTACTAAAAGTTAGGCAAAGTGTTTTAATTAACGTCTTAACTCGTTGCCGGCGAGGAAAATAGTATGAAGTTTACGAATTAAGTAAAGTATCCGCCTCCGACCCTACATTGTTGAATTTTAAAATGCCCACTTCATCTCAGTATTATTGCGCTAATTTCCATTTGTACATAAAGTTTAAGAAAATTATCTTAGTCTACGGAGGACGCCTAAAAGAATTCTAAATTCGAATTTTAAAAATAAACAAATACTCGAAATATTATACTTAGTAAATAGCAGAAATTGATTTAAACGTTGCAGATGTAATGCCATCTAGTGAATTTAAAATAAATTATACTTACATAAAAAAAAAAAATAAAGTCGTTTCGAATATAATTCGAATTATAAGATAAAGAATTGAATGCAAATCCTTGTCAAATCAGTATTAAGCTTGACACGTAAACTTAGGAATGTGAGGTAGACATATCATTTGATAAAAGCGAGGCGGGAACGTGACGGGAATGTAATAATGTACATGTAATGTTGTCTCCGCGTCACTTACGGCCGCGTAATAACGGGTGCGGGTGACGCGGGATGCTGCGCGTCTGTCTCATCTCACTGATTCGCATTAACACCACTCCAACATTCACCTTCTATGGATAACATTTAGACGCAAACATTCCGAACGAGACCTTTATTAGACCTAATTAAATGTATACAAGCATTGTTACTGTTCAACTTGTTATGTAGTTGGATTTGGAATATACAGCGTGTTGAGTTATATATTTGTTTGTTTTCTTATATAAGTGAAATTAATTAAAATATGACACAGATGTAATATTGTCCTATGATAAGATTGAAGTAAAAGTCACTATCAATTATTTTAAATGACTTTAAAATTAAATATATGAAATCGAATTTCAGATAGTATTTTATTACATTACCTATGTATCTAGTTTTAAGAGATGTTAAGTAAGATACTGAAATAGATTAGCTTACCGAAGAGAATTCAGTTTTTTTTTATATGAAATAAAATCAGATAAAAAACATTAAAATCGTCCTTTTTTAAAGAACATTCATTAAAGAGAATCGATTAAGATGTATGTAAATAGTATTTTATAAAACAAGTTCAGTCGTTTTTTTCATTTTAATGTAAATAAAAGAGACGTCATTGGTTCCTTTAGAACAAGTAACATTAGTAAGGGAAACAATACTCAGCTGAAACTGATTATGTATGAGTATGTGAAAAAACAAATAAATAAATTTGTATCAAAGTTTCGTATCAAATCAAACATATTCGTAAAAATCTAACTTGTAGCACATTGCTCATTGACATTCGAATGCCATAGCAATGCTTTAAAATCTATTTAATTAATTCAAATTGTTTTGTAAACGAAAAAAATATGGCCTAGTTTTCGTCATAAAAGACGTTAAAGAGTTTACCGTTCGTCTTTATTAACGTTTTGTGTAAGTAAATAATAGTTTACCTTAATTCAGCATTAAAATTATAAATAATTGTCACTATACGTCGAGGTATTTCTCTAATACATTCATGGAAATGCAAGTGTATCATTTGCTTAATATTGCCGGTTATTATGTAAATGGTTGAAAAAGCGCCTCGCCGCTATCGGCCGGATCTATGGATGCGCTTTCAAAGCTTTCATTAACATAATTTATTCGCGGCTGTCAGTGCCGGCCTTAAATTTGTGGAGGGTTGTTTTTCAGCTTTGGAAAAATTGTACAAAACGGTCACGTATTTTTTAGCGTCAGTGGATCCATGCTATCTAGTTTAATAATGTCATAACCAGAGCGCGTCTGATAGCATCGGGTACACATCGCCCTCCGCCAAATACTACGATAGTTCACTTTATTATGCAGGTTACGTTTCCTATATGCATTTGATGCGTTTAGAAATTCTTTTAGCAAAAATAAAGGAAAACGAAATAAGAGTTTTGTGTTTTTATTGATCAAAAATTCTACAATAATTTACTATGAACAAACATTTTATTCCCGAATAGAAATTAAGTATTTTTTATTCGAATGAATTTAGCAAATAAAAAAACTACTATTGTATTATCTTGTATCAATATAAGATTAATTATTTGATTACATTAATATATTTTTAGAATTAAACCTAGTAATCCATTCTATTAAGCACAATTTTTGAAATTCAAATTACGAATATACATGTAGGTACTCTACCTATACAAAGATTTCTTGTAAAATTACATCATGAGAACAGCATATTTTTCAAGGCACGTCGCCCGGCACCTGGCAGCTTGTCAGTTTATGACTTCAGAACATCCCACCTTAGAAATTTAAGCTGAACATTCATTTACTCTACACTTATGAGAAAAGTTTATTATCCCCCTGTATAACATTTATATTTCAGTATGAATTACGTCAGGAGTACTTTAAATAAAATATATTTAGTACTAACATTAAATAACGTGTGACTGTTGCTTTGGGTCGACGATGGCCTTGCCACTTCTAATAATAAAGATAGGCGCTGATCCCCTCAGCAGGGACGTATAGTCAGCTAACGATAATGATTGCTCTTTTTTAAAATTATTTGGACAGAGAGTTTTAATCTGCGGATACTCCAGTGCGTTGGCATGTGCCACGAATTGTTGCAGACCGTCAAAAAGAGAAAGGTGGCCTAGCTGGGATATGTATTATGCCACTAGCAATACAACCTTTATCAATTAATTACGATGGGCAAAATCGTAGGCAAAAGACGCGTTGGATGAAGAAAGAAATCGTGGTTGCTGAATGTTAAAGAGTGGATGAATATTACCAGCGTGGAAAGACTCTTTCGCTTTGCACAAGACCGGGAAAAGTTCGCTGAGCTGACGGCCGACCTGCATTAGTGGGGAGGCACCAGGAGAGAGTGAGATTAAATTGGTGTATAGAGTCACTTTAAAAAACACGGTCCGCAATTTTACCTGATTAAAACAAATCACTACTCAATATTATTTTGTTAATTACTTGTTAACTCTACATCTAACACAATACAGAACTGTCATATCCATATCCTTTCCTAGTACAGTCTTTAGTTTTAATTTAAAATTTTCTTTTCTGACGTAAGCGTAATTATATATTATTAATTAATTTACAACATGTTTGACATCTTCATTTCCTCGTACTAAGGCCGAAGGTTTTGAATTGTTTTACTCACAGGAAGCTACCGTAATTACGTCTTCTTTGAACAACGGTAAAATTGATTCGAATAATGAATTTGAAACTTTTACCTGTAATATGGATTAAATATCTTCAAACAAATTTTAAAGCATGTCAAGACACCCACACTTCTCAATTTGACAATGCTCCGTATAAAAATACGCACCGTCTCGAATTAAAATTGTATACTTAAGTGATTTCACTTGTCACGGATCCTAAATACAGATATTTCCATTTACAAAATTAAAAATTCCAAACTGATTAAAATTTTGTTTCGTATTTCATCCGAGTCGTAAATCTGATACGCAAAATATATTCAACACTGTTATATATTTCGAACAAATTGATCTAGATATTTCTAATATTAATTAAAATGGGAAAAGCACAAATTGTCAAAAACATATTCCTTTTAAGGTTAATTTGGAACCTCTTTGATTAAAACCTTTTCATTTGGCCCGCAAACTAGATTGGTACATTCCCGACTCGCCACCGAGCGGACGTAGTAATTAAGAGCTTTGTAAAGCAAAAGTAAATATTAACAAACTGAGCGTTAAATTTAATGAGACAGCAATCGGACAGTATAAATTAGTCGCTGTTGAAACGAAATACGAGATATTAGAGCGGGAAACCGCAGCTGGGGCAAAAATTATACTGAAAATTCCGGCGTAAATAAATTACGAGGCCCGTGATACTAGTCTCACAGGGACTCTGGAAGTGAGCAAAGGGTCGGTTGATAACCTTACAGTTATACTACTTATAAAACGGCTTAACTCACGTGTAAATCGGTGTCGGTACCGACTAGACACGAGCCCATCGGGGGCTCTTCTTCAGGATGAGTGAGATTGGTACTATAGCGCGTTCGCGGCCCGTCGCGTTTTTATACAACTTCTGCTTTTATATATTACGGTGGAAAACAACATAAATGTAAAAATTATAATTACAATAACGCTGTCCCTTGTCCGAGTATCTAAAAAAAATAATTCAAGTCATCGGACCACCGTCCATAAAAATAAAAAACCTTCGACAAATTCACTTAGTACTACATTAAATGAACCGTAGCCCGAATAATAAAAAAAAAAAGATTTTATACTCAGAAGCGATTTCAAAATATCGTTCATTTCGAATGTTAATGGGGCGTGAAATTTCGCACTTTTTTGCCGTTAATCCATCTGTTACTGGAACATTTATTACATTTAACAACTAGATCCCTTCCAAGTGCGGCGTTACATTACCGCGGGACGGCTCTTAACACTATTCATTGCTCAAATCGTGCCTTGAATGTCTTAATTGAATTTGTCATTTGAAACTGTACATTTAAACACGAAACGGTAGATGTATAAAGTAATTTCCTTATACTAATGTAAATTATCACGTTTAAACAAAAAAAACTGTCAATCTTTCAAACTAGTTATTAAAAAACAAATGTATGTTGTCATACACGCTTATTAGCGGATAATCACTTGATGTTTAATCGCCCCTTAAACGTTTAAATTGGTTCATCTCTTTAGACTATAGGGTACAATAGAATTGATATATGTATATGTATGATATATGTAAGAAAAGACACTTTAATCTTCGTCTAAAATTTAACAGTACCAGCGATGTTCGAATTCAATAGCATTTTCGTTGAAAAAGAGTCTAATATAAACGTAAATGTTAAAATAAAGCGAAAAATCCCAAAGAAATTAAGTTGAAATAACGTCACATACAAAATAAAGCTCCGATCACTTAAGCACAGCGGCTGTTCAAACGAGCGACACGGCCCAGAGCCATTCTATTCATGTACACTTTTCCCTTTTTTTAACGAGTTCTCTTTTTACGCTACAGAAGGGAATGTTTCATTTAAAACAATGATCAACTTAGTAGTAACAAGTCCGGTTAAACAGCATTCAACAATCGCTTGAGAATTCTTTACAATTCAACACACAAAAAACTGTGTTCAAAGCTAAAAAAAACGACTGGGAATACTGCATTTCGTATAGATTAATTTCCATTATTCTTGATGTCAATAGAATTGAAGCGCCAATAGCCTAATGGTTAAAGGTACTACCGATCTAGCGGTCGTGAGTTCGAATACCGCCATTCGACTATTGTCGTGAACCATATCCTATCACAAACTCAAGCTTACCAGGAATGGTTACAAGAAATATTAGTGAATTAACAAGTATCTACTAATATTTTACAAAAAAAAATTAAAAAAACTAGTGACAACCAGATAGCGTAGTGATTTCTCGTAACTAAATCTTCGCATGTACATATTTTTTTATCCCTTTTGCTAGTGGACGTATATCACAAAAAACCGTACTTTATTATTAATCTAATAAATTCGAAGTCTTTAAATTATTAAAACTTTTGTTTTCGTGTAATTTTCGAATTCTTTAGAAACAAGTCGCTACCGACACCGATTTACACGTGAGTTAAGCCGCTTTTATAAGTAATATAAATTCTTAGTCTATATAATCTTAACAAATGAACCCATTATATATACATATAGTTTTTTTGTGCACATCTAGTATTGGTTAATAATCGCCACAATCAGTTTAAACAAAATTGTAATGAAATGACTGTGAAATTTATAGGCATGAGGATATATTTTTTTAAATTTATAAATAAACTCAGTGCCCCGTTCAAATTACTGATGATACAGTTTTAAGTGCATTCCCTCGTGTTGACAGACCTCGAACATTAAAGGCTCCATTTACGATATAAAATATTCTGAACTGATTTATTTTTGTCACGTGGTTTCGCGCAAAGCGAAGGTAAAAATGAATTTTTAAAATCCCTCGGTTAGGACCGAAATCGTATTTTATTTGTGTCTAAATGTGATTTTACTGTCGCGGAGACTTTTTGAATACGTGCGTCGAACAAATACAAACGTTTTTATTTTAAATAAACTTATTAAATTTTTCTCATTGTTCACTTAATTTCTAAGATAATATCCTTTTTATTCAAACTTAGGTACTAATTACTTCCACAATCTTCTTTCACGAAAATAGACATAGGTTTAGAACTTAACTATTTACGTAATATGTACATTTTTAGTGTAATGAAACATAACATAAGGATTTGATCACTCGAAGTAATTAATGTGTCCAGTGTGACTTAGTCTATATTTTGACAAGAAAAAATTTGACGAGGACTTATGCGTAAGCATTTTTTTTGCTGCATCTGCAGCGTAACTTTGGGACGTTAGATTGTTTGTATAAATACTGCAGCGATTAAAACTGGCCAGCCGTTCAACGTTTTATGACATAAAATTTGAGTCAGATAGCGGCGTTAGGAATGGTCACTAATCCGCCTGTGTGTTGCGATAGAGGGAATTTATTTTCATCCTAGTCAGCATTACTTAGATGCATTTAGCTGTTCATTGAAAACTAAGACCGTTTATAATATTTAATCGCCTTCAATTTATTTATTACGCGACTTACACAAAAGTACTTGTATCCATCACATTTTCATTCTGTTAAATATTGTTTTACAAAGTTCAATTTATACTTTGTTATATGCTTGAGACTTACTAGAAAACTAAGTTACTTACTAATTATAATCGATAGAACACCTTCAGAGAGAAAAATATATATGACACATATCTATTGTTATTGTTATGAAGTCCATAGTTACCAGTTTAAATTCTCCAGCGTGAACATAATTTGTATTCCTTTGTTTTAGTGGTGGATAGTCACAAAGGCGAGAGTCTGGAGCTGTGGCACGTGCAGCGCGCCGACATGGGCGCATACTACTGCATAGCGAGTAATGGCGTGCCGCCCACCGTCAGCCGCCGGTATCACGTGCAAGTGCATTGTAAGTCAACTACTTATTATTGTTATTTGTTAAGCGATATCGCCGGCTAAGGACTGTCGCACAGAGCTATGGAGCTAAGCTAATGCAGATGCAATGAAGTCGTAAAATACGATACGATCGCTGTTCATTTTCTTTAGCAGTAACGACAAGGCAATTCAATCAGAAAACTGTGTCTTTAAGATTTACCCATCGATACGAAAAAAAAGATTTATGACCCAACTCCTAAAATTACGATTCTTCAACGTTACTAATCAACAATGCTATGCGACTAAAGAAGAAGAGAAGCAACGAAACATGACGCGACAAAAATAACTCACGTCAGACGATCACAACGGCAACATATCAAAAATACAGCAAAGGAGTAATATTTTTACGTATAGTCGAATTGCGATGAGTAACGAGTAACTTTGCGTACTCCAATCCAGACTCCAATAATTATTTAATAGCTAGATTAACGCAGTGACCCGATGCGTCTTGGCCTGCGGCATTATAAGTCTCCATCTTACTCGATACCGCGCCATCGCAACCTAGTCCTGGACTTGCAGCTCTCAAAAGTCTTAATTATGAATAATAACAAAACAAGTCCTATTAAAAATGACTAAAATACTTTTTGTTGACTGTTTAAAGCGATTGGTGCAAAGCAATTTCTTTATTCCAGTCATACCGCAAGTGAAAGTCACAAACCAATTGGTAGGCGCTCCAATTGGCAGCGATGTTGAACTGCAATGTTATATTGAAGCTTCACCTAAAGCTATGAACTCCTGGTATCGTGAAGATGGTAAGTCACTATCAATAATTTACTAATAATAAATTCTTTAAGATTTCGTGAGATATTTTTAATATGCCACTGAAGACGATCGGGCTAACGTGGCTCTAGACAAAGTGCAAAGGCCAGGACAGAACGACCTGGCGGCGTACTGTGGACGCCGTCTGTTCCACTACGGGGATATAGGAACTTAAGTCAAGTAAAGTCACTATTAAGAGTGTTAAGTTATATATTTTATTTATTTCGATATTTATGTCGAATTATGTCGATATTTATTTATAAGGATTAATTTACAAAGTGTTTCCAGCTTTAGTAAGTGACAAGTTATTCGAGAATCCGAAACTGCGTATAGCGGAGACAATAGTTAATGAGTATTCTCAGTGGATGAACTTAACAATTAAGTCACTCGCTCCAAAAGACTTTGGAACGTACATATGTGCTTCAGTTAATGCCTTGGGCAAGATGGAGAGTCAAGTCAGCTTGCATAGTAAGTACTTTTAAGGTCACTTTTTGTTTTTTTTAATTTACATCTGTTTTTTTCCTTAATTGTTTTTGTTTTGTTTTTTTATTATGCAATGGTGAAAAAAAATCGGCTTAATTAGTAAGTAGTTAATATGATTTAAGTTATTTCATTCCTTTTTCATTGTTCCTTTTTTATTTATAATTTATTAAAACTGATTATTTAAAATGAATATACCGACTAGCAACAACATTTTAAAAAGCATAGTGTCATTTATGACATTGAGAATATCTTAACCTCCGTTACATCTATTAATAAAAAAAATCATGTCTAAAATAACCTTTTTTAAATAATTCCAATTACACACTACAATAATAACTACTTTAAAATTATTTAAATTTAGAACCATTCGAGTTGACCATAGTATTAAATATTTTCACAGGATTAGAATTAAGTATGAACGGGTTTGCGGAGGAGCCAATGGTGTCCGGCGCGGCGTGGCAGCGCGGAAACCCGGGCAATGCGCACGCGCATCCCGCCGCATCTCACGCCCGACCTTACTCATTTACAAGACATCTCCCACCGCAACTGTATGCTCTGTTAATACCTACTCTACGATATCTTACCAACTAGATATTTTGAACTGTACGCTCTGTTCACATACTCTATGATAACTTCGTAACTTTGTAAATAAATAATTTTATATACATCGATGTAGCGAAAGACTTTTAAATTAAAACTATCCATGATTATAAATATGTTGTAATGTTTAGTCTTGTTTATTATTGTAAAGGTTATTATGTTCGTGACAACTGGAATGAAAGAAGAGTGAAGGTAAGGTGGAAAACGTCCCAAAAGTGCTGATTTTGAATATAGATGTTTAAATTAAGATATACATTATTCGAAGATCTAATAAGTGTTTCAAATTAAATACAATGTTATCTATAAAACTGGTATTTTGTATGTCATTTCCTCGAACTAACATAAAGAATATCAAAACTACTTTCGTCGCTAGAAAAAAATATCGCTTTCATATACCAACGAAATATTTTACTTTGAAAAGGCAACAAATCTGCACGAATACATTTCGGATGCAGAGTTTTAAATTAACGCCCCAGTTCAGCGGCCACATTGCATTCCACTCATATGCGGAACGGAATCGTTATTTGTTGAATAAATTTTATTAATTTTAGATAACTGACCGAATACAATATCGCCCGGTTTCTAAAAAGTTTCATCATCAACCTGTCCTTTTCCCTACGGAGGGTCGGCAAAGTATGAACTTCCATACATCTCCGTCAGCATCATATCTGAACTCAAATACTTACGCATATCCCCTTTTATACATTCCATCCGCACCTTCGGTCTTTCTCTACCTTTACAGGCATCCACATTCATCATCATCATTCATGTGATCATCATCTCATAACGCACCTGTGGTTCCTCTGGAGCAGGTGTCCATGGACGTCGATTATCGCTCTTGTGATCCCGCCGCTCGTTTGCCCCCCTTCTCGTATAAGAAAAATACATTTTCATCATATTTGATTGGAAACAGCATATGCCATCATTTATTGTAATCATCAACAACCTGCCCTTTTCCCGTTAGAGGGTCGGCAGAGTATGTACTACTCTTCCACACATCTCTGTCAGACATCATATCTGAACTCACATCCTTATTGTAATATTAATATTGAATAATTTACCAATTTAATTTATTATTTTTAATAAGCTGTTCTTTGTTATTTAACAATAATTTACAATTTCTATGTAAATAAAACATGTATCAACGCAAGGTTATTTATGTCGTGTCTGATACACAACGAAGGGACTGTCTAAATAGAGAAGTAAACGTTATAAATTGTTCTGAACAACTTGTTAATATTAACTAATTAATCAATTAAAATGTATTATTACAGATAGTTAATAAGATCTAGTATGAAATATAATGTAACCATTTGTCTAATAAAATAAAAATAACAATTTCAATAATGACTTTAAATCTTGTGCTAATAAACTTGTTATGTTGACTTTGACAATAAATGTGTAAAAATAAAACTGCTGATAAATAAATTATTATTAAAACAAATGACCACTTTAAATCCTTAATTTATTTTTTTAACAATCGAGTACAACTTTCCTATCAAGACTAAAATACTTTACAATAGTTTTTCATACTAAAAATAAGCTTTTTTTTTGAAACTGGCCAACGTGAACTGCAAGTAGCGTTTAACTTCGCAAACCAATTAAAAAAAAAACTTCTTTTGATAAGGAACTTGTAACTTTAAAATTAAGCACATTTACTTTCGCCAAACAGTGATTGTTTTTTTTTTTGTTTAAACCAGCTTTTAACGATGCATGTACGGTGCAAAAATTCAATTCGCATCCTAGAGAATAAGTCATTTATCGAAATAAAATTAAAGCTTAGAACTTACGTACTACTGTGATTAATTTTTATGTGACAATGAACATCTAAATGGGTAGGGAATAAACGTCCACGACTGTACACACAAATTTAAATTCAGAATACGTCAATATTTTTAGTCCAATGCAGTTGTGACCAGGCATGGACAATTTCAACCGAGACGTCGCAGGACAATGACTAATGCTCGAGAATGGAGGCGGTAATGCATTTTTCGTGTTGCACTTGAATTAATGCGCCTCCACTTTTACTACGTAAGCTCGATCTAAAAGCATTCGCCGATCGATTATATTGAAATATTACGTAATACGTCTTTTTGTGATACATTAATGAAATAGATCTATGAATACTTTGTAGGATTACTTTACTATTATAAAATATGGATGTTTATAAGTAAAGCTCCAAAACGGCTAGACAGATTTGGATGAAATTTATCACATGTACTTATAGATTACTGTGTTGCAAATAGCCTACACATTAAAGATACATTTATTGGCTGACGAAGTCGCGTGCTATAACTAGTATTAACTTCAGTAAGACAATTGTAGTATAAGAATATCATTTTTTCTTTATCTTTGAAGGGTTTACTTAGTATGCGATCGGAAATTTTTAACATTTGGTAAGTATTAGGAAAACGATCACGTAGTTTCTAGTATCACTTGAAAGGAGATGCGCCTGAGTTTAATAATGCTATTGACTATACGATTCTTCATAAACGAGAAGAAAAATACCGTTGTTTAAGATACGTGATCGGTATATATTCAATAAAAGCGTATTTTTTTCTTTCACACTATTGAATACTTCACCCCCGTATACCCAAGTATACACAATTACTGAAATGTGACAATTAATAACGAAACGTATGAAAATTTTATGAACCTAATGTTTTACCATAAGAGTAACTCAAAAAGTCTGGTAACCGTATGGAGAGGGAGCACAGGTAGGCATTAATAAAAATTAAAAAGCATACGAATTGAGAACCTCCTTATGTTTGCAGTCTGTTAAAAAAACATTTAATCGATGTCATTTTCTTAAATTAAACAACTTACAGATCAGGTTTAAGATCATTAATCAGTCGAAGTCTCTCTCGTATCTTTAATAGAGACAACAGAACATGAGCGTAGTTTATTTGTATGAAAATAGATACTAAAATGAATGTTTTCGAATCAAATTAACCATTTATTCAATTCATTATCAGAACAATGTACAGAACACTTTTTAACTTGTTTCAGTAATGATCTTTTGTAATAAAAATAGAATTTTATTTCAACAAGAATGTCGAGGTTGAGCTTTGTAGGAAAATAATCCATCAAAAGCCTTTCTTCAACTTTGCTGTCGACTAGACATAAGGATTTATTATGTCATCCGTAACTCGTAACTCTTGTTAAAGGAACCAGTAAGAGATTTAATATATATTTTTAATCATATCAGCAGTGTGATAACAAAATTGAATTATTAAACCTTTAATAAAATTAATGCTTCCGTACGTTAAAGGTTTGGTAAGGTAATAAAAAACAAAAGTGAATCATTGCCATAAGACCATTATTGGAATGTATTAATTTAACTTTCTGAACATTACTACCATGTAAAAACTACATCTATAGATACCTAATTCGAAGCACAAAAGAAAGTCGATAAAAAAGCCTCAGGAGGATTGTTGGCTTCAATTCCCTCTGTGTTTTCGTTTGCAATACATACAAAACGACAATTCGAAAATCGACTCCCGATTAGACGACAAACTTCTATGAAACACTGCATCTATGGATTATATACCGATGAACATTACATTATCAATAACGCGTATAGAAAATGTGATTTCGGAATACGTAATAATATTATTAAGTATCATTTCGTTCTCATATTTTAGGTATTTAATTTGAATGCACGAAAAATCAACAATCAGTCGTAATATTTACATCATCAAACATGTGGTTTCGAAAGCTGATTTCAGATGTAACGATATTTTTTAATTATTGAGATTTCTACTTGCGATATATTTAAATATTGATTGCATACAATTTTGCAGTATAAAACAATTTATAAGTACAAAGAAGTAATAACCCAAGGATCGTATAGTTTCTACATTTTCCTTTGGAATAAAATATTTAAAAGTAACAAAAACCAGTCGTGTGCAAATATTTAGGGGCTAAGCACAAACGGCTCAATAAAAGGCGGCATGTCCCGTTAGCAAACAAAACTGCTAGTCATTAGACTGAGCGGACGAAAACATTCGGTCCAATTATCTCGGTGGGGAAAAACTCCCGGCCGTTGCCCGCCCGCTGCCCGCCCGCTGCCCGGAACCTAATGACGTTGTCAGACGGTACCATCAATCTATTTCCGAAACCCAAAAACCTAATATTGGTCAGCTCAAGCATTTATAGGTTACGTTGCTATATACAATAAGTTGTTCGACAAAAGTTTCTCATCATTCTTACAAACTTAAATGAGAATTTCTAACACTATTTAACAAGCTTCTTATTATTATATCGCGCTTAATACTCAATATTCATTAGTTCATATCTTATATATTTATATCCCAAAGTATATAAAAATACAATATAATACAAGACAAGAGATACGTAAACTTAACTTTCAACTATTAATTCTAAGAAAACGACCACACATTACAATTACTCAGAAAATATATACGTAACTTCTGTGTAGCGTTTGTAAAAGATATGAAAAGCATTAGTGTTGTATGTAAGTTTTAAGCCTAAAACTAATCCTTCAATACACTGCAGCTCGAAGTCTATAGAAAGACCATTAAAGTATCTTCATAGCACACCAATATTCAACAAGCAAGAGAGGGAATCTTACAAGCTAGTCACGTATTTATAGTGGCGGCAGCGTGGCTCACTCCTTCACAATATCGTAAGCAGAAAGCCGGCAAAATTGGGGATAGAATGGCGAGCTTTCTATTGAATTTTAACGCCTTTAACGGTTCACAACAATGATTTATCAATATTTGTTGCTAAGAAATGCTTTTGTGTTTGACAACAATTAAAAAGTTAACATTTCAACATATTGCAGATTTTCCTTACGAATTGAAATGATAATAGACATTTTAATTTATTACTTGGTATTGATTAAAACAATATATTACACGTTATTTTTAAAAAAAGGTTATTCTAAATTTAAAAAGTGAAAAAAAAAACGTTAACTTTTTTACTCAATTACAAATTTAATTCTCTAAACGAAAATAAAATTTTATGAAAGATTGAAATATGTGTAAAGAAATGTACAATGTAAGTACACATAAAATCGTATAAAAAAAAAGTAATTTCTTGTAAAATATTGCGTACAATTATATATAAAACTATGTATTACTTATGTATCGAACAAACAAATGAGTTATTGAAATTACAAATTGCGAGAAAATTGAGATCGCTACATTCTACTGATTTAAATTGCTCAAGTATTGGAAAAGAAATTCAATTTTCACCGAAGCACCGAACGCTATGAGTTAAATTATTAAAATTGTGTCTAATGAAACAAAAACCTTTGGATTTACATTCTAAAATTAAAGCACATTTAAAATTATAACACTTTGAACATTTTACAATACTGTACTTTCTTTTATTACATTCTTTTCCACTGGATAATTGATAACCGAAGCATTCTCTTACTCGGTAAATAAAAATCATGAAATTGGACCGACAATACGTCGCAATATGAAAACAGAATTCCGAACCACAGCTCGATGCATAATCTCAATACGTCAAGATGACACCGTATATATATTTTTTAAATTAAAATACTTGAAATGGATTGGAATTAAGTATTTTTCATTCTTTAAACACAGTAACAATTTCGTGATGTTTCATTGGTACAAAATATACACCTTTGTATAGAATTATTCACATGCGAAGAAACCATTGCTGTAAATAATAATTTGTATATCGTATTGACCAAATACTGTGGAAGGCATTGGGACAGGCCTATGTCTAAAAATGGGTAGACAGAGGCTGATGATCTATCGTCAGCAGACGATGGTATTGATACTTATTATAACTTAATGATAACTCTTTATAAGTTACAGTTCACATTTTTATTCTAAATTAAAAATACGTAAATTATTTATTACAATGCACCCGTTTTAAAATTAATAGAATAACAATTGCGTAGTAAATATTTCATTACACGTGATTACACTAATGCATTTAGTAATGAAAACTATACGCCAGCCGTTTTGGGCTCTCGCATTTGTAAATGGAATTATCACAATATTAATTATGAGTCATTTGAAACATTAATTTTTAAATTAATTAATTTTAATAATTAAATTTATTTAACAGACTTTCACATGTAATAATAAACAGCTAAAATAAATCTGTCTTATTTAAAATGCATACATATTTTTATCATAATCAGCCCTTGTTTACCCACAGTTAGACATAGTCCTTCCCCAATGCCTTCCACAGTATGCGGTCCTCTGCTTTCCGCGTCCAACAACTTCCGACACTTCGATTTACTGATATTACAGTTTTTTAAATCTCAATGATACCAGGCGTTAGTCTTTTGTCTTTAGTATAAAATTAAATTTGGTCTTACCATAATTAAGTTTCTTATGTTATTCTGTTATCAGTAACATTATACAAATGTTTAATATCAATATTGATTGACTGTGTAAAAATAGGATTTCAAATAAAATGCTAAGTACATTATTAAGCAGAAAATGAGAAAATGTAAAAAGTTTCGGTAATGCTAACGATCCGATAATTCGGTCGTTCATTGTGTATTTGCCGATTCGATCTAGCTCATGATCCCGTTGGTAATATGATATTTTTAGAGGTAAATAGCCCAAAGGTACCAACCAATCTTTTTGTGCAAAAGGATTTCAAAGACTGGGATTTTATAATAATCGTGAATAAAATATCGTGGAATAATTATGTTGATGTAATTTGAAATATTTACTATTACTTAATTCGTCTTCTTATAATTTTGCGAGAAATAAAATTACGCTTTTAATATAATTTATTCTGCCTTGCTACATCTTTGCGTAATTAGCATTTTTTTATAGTTACATTACGCCAAGGCAAACACACTATGTTTTTTTAGAACTAGGTGTCAAGTTACTTTCAACTTTGCATTTGCAATAGTGTTTATATTAATTTGTTTCCGGATTTTTTTATTGAATAGAGAATCATGAGGGTATTTTTTAATTTGTGTTAGGCAAGTCAGTAATCTTTGGGTCCTTGGCTTAACTGCAAACACGTTTGGATAATGAACATCCGTCCCTCGTGAGCCAGCCATCACTTTTTGGAACGAAACGTTTTTGCTAAAGAGGGATTAGTATACCCTCCTCATGCTCAATTTTCCTGAGATGCTTTATCATTGGGCTCTCCTACGAACATGAGGTTAACTTGGTATCTCAGCTTTATTTGGTCTCTGTACCATCTTAATACGCGGCTTTTATACATGTCCTGGAATGGTCGTCCGTCTTTCGCTGCCAATTTTCGCTAAATTTTATTTTATAAAAGCCGTTTCATTCTGTCTGTTGTCAATATAACAGTTATTACTATTATAATAAGGTCACAAATGACTGAATGAATCTGCATATTAGAAGTCGAAGGTGTCTTCTAGACCTCAGTGATTTAGAACGAAAGAAAAATAACATATTGAAGTACTCGAATTATAAATTTTACGTTAAACGGAGAACTGTACATACACATTGTAATCATACGTTTGTTCACTTTATGTAAAAATATGTAATACTGTGAAAAACGTCAAGTCAATTTGCGAGCATTTGTCTGGCCGCCTTTATTTGCCGGTCGAGTGGTCCCGGAGGCCGCTGAGCAGGCACGGTAAATCGGCTTACGTTTTTTTCAAAGGTCTCCTGTGTTTGGCGGTTCTCGCATCACTGGAACACTTACACCGTAAAAAACTATTCCAATATACCCTCCTACTCTCGTTCAGATACTTAAGTTACTTCGTCTTCTGTGTACTTCTTTGTAAGTTAACTTGGACTTTCGACTATCGCCAAACTCCAATGTTCCAGTTATAAGAAAGCCTCGTTATAAGAACACTGATGCGAATTTTCCATCCAAATATGATTTTAATAATCTAAGAGATCATCAGTCTTCACCGAGGGGCTCAGAGCCTACCTACGAGATACTACCCTCGTAGAAATTAAGTGTACTTGTAGTAAAAAAAAAAGTTATGAGTAAATTATAACCATTATCATTTCTTATTTTTTTTTATAGTAATAAGGGGCAAAGGAGCCTGGTATCGCCTAAAATTATTTGATCCGACGCCCATGGACATCAGCAACACCAGAGGAATTGAGGAATATCATTTCTTAGTCATCAATTTCATTTAATGCAATATTTCGTCAGACTTATTCGTCATCCACTGTTAGACATATTACTTTAAATTCATTACTAAGATCGATCCTTCACCGGACCGGAACAACGGTTAACCGGAATATTTAAAAAGTCATGGGGTCTGTCTTGAGGAAACCAACCTATATGCTGAGTCACCGTTAAGAGGTCGCCATTTTAGAACCTTTTGAGAAATTTCGAACCCTACTAACAATATACGTTCCATGAATAATGTACTTTGTCAGTCGCCACTTTTATGCGTACCATCGATTGCATTTCCGCTTGTGTTTCAATATTTAGTATTTAGTCTCTGTAATGTTCAAAAAAAAATGTATCTGACTTATAAGTTATTTCAGCCTATTTCATAGTAAATTTCATTCAGATCCATTTATCCATCTAGAAGCTATGTGTTACCAAACAAATTTCTATCTAAACTTTCTCATACACGAGTATAAGTCTAAAAATTCAACTTGATGTAGGTCTGGTCACGATGTATGTAAAGAGTTCCATTGGTTTTCTTTGGCTTATTCTGATGAAGAGAAATGTATTCAATGATTGCATTTGTTTAACAACTGTTTCGTTTAATGCAGTCTTCTAATAGAACTAGAGTCAAAACGTTTATTCCCTTAACAGAACAATACGTTTGATGAAACCATAAAATTTCTCTCGTAAATGTATTTGTAAATGCAAATCTAATAACTGATTCACGTCACGTCGCCTCCGAGACTATCGTAGTTTTCAATCGGAACTTGAAACTAGAAGATTTGTCACGTACGCAGCGACTTTTATAAAAGAACCCTATCATTTCGTCGCCTTTTGTCGAAAGCTACTCGTTTTAATACTCCGTTTAGACGAATTATTTTACTATCTATTTATATAGTAACATATTAATAATGACATGATAATTGTATGTAGATCGGTGTAGGTACCGACTAGTTTCGGACTCGTCGGGGGTCCTTCATCAGGGTGAGTGAACTATATGACTGTACTGTCGATGCGCGTCGCGAGTACAGCCATATAGAAACTAGTCGGTACCTACACCGATCTACACATGAGTTAAGCCGTTTTTATTAATAGTTTAATAACTCTATTACAAATACACTATTATTTTCTATGAAACATATAGACATCTACGTCATTAACGTTATGAAGACGACCTAGTACTGCACTCAGTGAGCGACGGGCCGCGAACGCGCGATAGTACCGTTCCCACTCACCCTGAAGATGAGCCCCCGATAGGCTCGAAACTAGTCGGTACTGACACCGAGTTGGACGTGAGTTAAGCCGTTTTATAAGTAGTATAGTGAAATGTCTCACGAAAGTTTTAATACTTTAAAAACCAAGAATGTTAGCTTAATCAAATAAACGGTGTTTAATAGACAATATACTATCCCTTGATTAAAACTAATCCTCCTGAGTCCTCATATATCATTTATTAAACATTACATAAAGAAAAAAGCTGCTGATCTCACCTTCAAACAAAACTAGGAAACACTACTTTTTTGTACAGCAATAGGATTAATATCAATATGGTTTAACGAACAACTTAAAAATGTATTAGAAAAAAAAAACTAAATCAAGTGCAGTAATATTGTAGTTCCATTTTCGAAAGTCTCCCTTTATAAAAAAATGTTTTTTTATGACGTAATCTTGCAGTAACTAAGGAGTATTAATACCTCAATTTAAAGTGTATTATATTTACTATTAAACACCGTTTATTTTGTAAAGCTAGCATTATTAGTTCTAGATTTATTCATTCTAGAATTATAGATCTTTTTAAATGACTTGGATTCATTGCTCATGAGTGTGCGTTAATTTGAATAATGTATGAGTCTGTCCATTTATTATAGTGATTACTTTTTTTTCCCGATAATCCGTACCCTTAATTAATAATTCAAATCAAATTAATTTATTGCATCTAATAATTAATGAAGTAATTTATTTTTTCTCTCATTCTAATCTCGTGTTTGATGATTGATTTTGGTCATTGCGATGTAAACCGGATTAAAGTAAGATTGTAAATAACTTACATTTTATTACGATAATTATTAATAACGCATAACTTATTCCATTTAATTTCATATTATTACATATACTGCCTTTGATATTAACATACCACGATTACATACTCAACTATATTGTTCTCGCGGAAAAATTAAAAGCCTTTTCAATTTCATAGATCATTTACAATGTCGATACCATAGAAGCCTTTTCGATTTATCGTTTTAAAAAAATATCAATTCGTTTTAATGAAATATTTTCATATGCATTTCTATTATTCCTTGATAGATAAAAAGTCTGTTTTGGCTCAGGTCGTGTTTTTTTTCTAGACTCACAGTCCGTACTCTTTTCGTGCATTTTTTGTCTTAAATACTTCGTTCCTGAATATGTTGTTAACTGTTTTTCTTTTTCACAGGCCGTGTTTCAACCTTACTTGATTTTACAAACCTTTGTTTCTTTTTTCTTTTTTTCTACAGCTATTTAATTGCATAAATATTGTGGACATTCTGTGCCTATTTTACAGGCCGTGTTTCAACCTTACCTGATTTTACAGACCTCTGTTTTTTTTCTTTATTTCTACATCAATTTTATTGCATTTGTTTGGTGGACATTCCGTGCTTCACTCAGCGTTATTTAATAAGTCACTAAGTGATTTACTAAGTATAGGTTGCGACATTGAATACGGTGATAAACGACTAAGTGTAATATAGTAAAAATTAGGTGAACACGGGTAATTATAAAAAAATATTGATTGATGTATTAATTTATTTAACAAAATAGAAAATAAAATTATAGCATAATTTGTATTAACAATACTTAAATATTTAATTGTTTATTTAAACTATTAAAACTTTCGTGTGACATTTCACTAAACTACTTATAAAACGGCTTAACTCACTAGTCGATACCTACACCGATCTACACATGAGTTAAGCCGTTTTTATTAGTGGTTTAATTGTTTATTGATTAAAATTACTAATAGATATTTGAGGTCTCATTTGTACTTTTTCATGGTGGCGAGTACTGAAAAAAAAAAGTAAATTATAAATCATAATACAAAGATATTTACATAGTCTATTTAAATAATACATACTTTTTGGTAGTCGTTTGAATGTTGTGTTCAGTTCGTGTCAACCTATGTCTCTGTACTTTTGTAGTTTTTCTAGAGAAAAAAATATGTACCGTAAGTATTTAAAAAAAAGATCTATTACTAAAAACTGCCTTATTGTTCATATTTCTTCTGTTATGTCTTACTAAATTTTTTGTTGTTTGTCTGTGTACAAAGTTTTAAATAAATAAATAAATAAATAAATTATTGGCTCTATACTAACTTAGAGCAACTTAAATATCTTCAACTCTGCATTGAAATGCTAATGAAATTTAGAATAGCTTAGTAGCTATTTCGAAAACCGTAAGTGCTTGACCTCTGCTTCTATCTAGAGCTCGCGGACAAGTGTCGTCAATTCCATTTATATCTTTTTCGTCATGAATGTTACTGAATGTTTTCATTTAGCATGATGTAAGGAAACACAAAAGCTATTTTCAAACGTAAACAAAGAAAATGGAGACAATAGGTGCAAATATTTGTTTCGCGATTTCGTTTCCAGTGCGCCGCGATGAATCTATAAAAGGTTGTTAAGATGTATTATCTTATGTGGCAGATCCGCATGGGCGTGGTGCAGGTGTCGGACGGCAAGTCGCGGCCGCGGCCGGCGCGCCTGCTGCTCACCATGGACGCGGTGACGGTGCAGCGCCCGGCGCCCGCGCACGTGCCCGCCGCGCCGCCCGACCGCACCGTGCCCCACGCCAGGGTACACCTATGGATACTATAGTCTAATCAGAAAAAAAACATGTTAATTCCAAAAAGTAATCATGGAAAAATTTTCCCGGACGGGTTAAGACCAAGGCTATAGAATAGCTAAACGTAAACGTATGACGAAACACCTGATAAGAAATTCCTAAAGCAAGAATACTCGTACTAGCAGTACCTCCAATATCATAAGGACATATTTTCGTTGGTTTCGCTGTATCAGAAAAATTGTGACTGAATTTTACAACGAATTCGACGAGCGCCGACATGAAGAACTAGTACTTCAGAGCTCCGCGGCTTTATAGTGTACTTTTAGTTTCGAGTGCTCGTGCCGTAAGCATTTTTTTATATAATGTACGAGGCTGTTGCATTGCTGTGCGAAGTAACTATATTGACATATGTCTATATCGTCGTGCACACACACCCATAGCCAGAAACTTAAGCATGGTATGGTGTTGGTGCTCAGGAGCGCATGGTGCAGATCACTCGGCAGAAAGTGGGCGGCCTGGGGCTGAGCATCAAAGGGGGCGCCGAGCACAAGCTGCCCATACTCATCTCTAAGATATACAAGGACCAGGCCGCCGATCACACCGGCCAGCTGTTCGTCGGCGATGCTGTCATCAAAGGTACAGACATCAATATGGTTGGACAACGCTGAAAGAGCACTTTGCAAATATGGCCCTTTTTAACCCTAGCGTTTACCCTCGCGTTTAGCGTCATACACGCTACAAGGTATTTTTTTTATTTGAATTGTATTCTCCTTTCGATCCCTTGATGAAGTAATAAAATGTTAACGTTCGGACAAGTAAATAGTACAGCGTGCGGCCGCGCGCCGTGTCCACGCGCTCACACTCGCACACGCACACGCACACGCGCACGCACTGCTATCAAATAACACAAGTGCTTAACCTACTGAGCAACAGACTTGTGCGGCTTCCATTGGCAAACCTCTCCGGTGACCTCTTTTAAAGTATCCCTTTTTGTGTAGCAACATTACATTCGCGGCAGATGCACCACGACGCACGAAGCAGGCGATCGGCAAGTCGTACCGTCCCCAATACTTTGTACCAAACGTAACAAACTTTTGTTCAGCAACTGTTGTTAACATAAATACTTGCACTAACGTCACGCGCATTGTCAAGTACAATTGGAGCGTGCTCGGTCGGCTTACAAGCTGCTTGCTCTCTGTTTTCGGATTTCACAGATTTACAATACAACAAAGTAATCTGGGTCCCCTCTGTAGAGCTCGGGAGAAATTTATTTATAGAACTTTGTCGTCATAATTTGTTTTTAAAGCAGGTGCAAACATCAAGTAATTGAAAGAGATAATCTGCTTTCAATGTATACAACATTTTAATATTATTTTCAAGCCTGCAGCTAGTGCTCGACCTGGCCCAATTAAATGTTAACTGGCGGTGGAAATTAATGTAAATAAAAATATTTAGTGTGTGGGAGGAGACCCGTGTGCCTGCCTACCTTCACCGGGCATCAGTATCGCGTTGAGTGCACGTTATGTTCAATTCATCAAAACGCTTCTCGCATTCAAATTCAATTGAGTCATAATGAAAAAGTAATAGAATGAGTCGCAGCAGGGGCTCGCTTTGTTCGCAATCATGCGAGGTATTTCAACAAGTGCCCGCTGGCGCCCGCTGAGTGCCCGCCTCGTTTCTTCCGCTGTCGCGTGTGCACGCCACCGTCTCTTACCTCACACAATACTCAACACATTTATGTAATCCATTTCTCCGTATTTAATTTTCTTCGTTGTAATATTAAACGTGGTTTTGCTAAGCTAATTAAGAAACGTAATCAATACTGGCAATAAAAGAAGTGATGGATTCCTTTAATACAGGAAACCCAGCAAGAGGGCCCGGATTATAATTAACCAGTTACGTCGATGTGCATTAAGTGAGCATTGTTATTAATAAGCAAATATGAAGTTGGGTACTGCCTATATTTATAGATTGTGCTATGTGTTAGATATGATGAATACAGTACTTTAAATGTACGCGGTCTAAAATAAATAACTGAAAAATAGAACCGAGTAGAAAAGAAGGACCCTTCGCCCATTTGGTGAGCTGCACGTCTCGCAGAATGAACTGGCGCATACACTATGTCGAGCCCGTGTTCAATAAAATGTTGCGTGCAGTGAACGGGGAGTACATAACGGCGTGCAACCACGACGATGCCGTCAACATCCTGCGCAACGCCGGCGACATCGTCGTGCTCACCGTCAAGCACTACCGCGCCGCCACGCCCTTCCTTCAGAAACAAGGTGACGAACACTGCTCTCACGGGCAGCGAGTCGAATTGAAATGTACAGTCTATGTACGCAGATAATTTCTTTGTCGTACAGCCCATTGTTATAATGGAAAAGTTTCGTGGTAGTTATTTTTAAAGAATGCATGAGAAAAAGTAGCCATTGTTGGTGGTTTTGTTGTAGCGGAGGCGGCGTCGGACACGGACAGCAGCACGGGCGACGAGCATCCCTCGCACCACAACCACCACGGCAGCGCCCTCGATGACAACTGTAACTCCGAGCGCCCCGCCGACGACGCCGGCTGGCAGGTGCGCCCCGCCCCGCCCCGCCACGGCTCTGTAACTCTCTCTCCGCTCGATCATTCTCACGGATTCTTTGTTTGCTAAGTAAATCGAAAATGCTACGAAGTTAAATTCATTTTACGCGAAATAAAATTACAAACATTTGTAAAACTGGGGCAACAGCTAGTTGCAGTTTAATAATAGTACCTTCTGATCATAAACTAGAGTTAGAACTGTGTGTGCAGTTATGACATTGTGCTGTAACAGAGTGCCTGGAGCGCGGAGGAGGGCAGCCGGCCCGCCTCGCGCCCGCCCTCCGCCGCCTCCGCGCACACGCCGCACGCGCACGCGCCGAACGCCGCGCACGAGGACACGCACTGGGTGGACGTCGTCTCCGGTACATTCATTTTTCAAAATCTCTAACTGACCGTTGATAAAACTAAAACATCACTTGCTGTGTAATTATTTAAAACTTCAGTTGATGTCGTATATATTTGTGATTACAGTTCCGTTAATGATGGCCTACGTCACCAGATACGTGCTAGGAACGGATAAGTTACGGCCGGGAGCTTTTGAGGTGAGCTTCGATTACTTAAATTGTTAGTGTGACACAAGGCAAGATTGGTAGTCAGTGGTACGTGATTGTTGTGTTCGTGCGGCAGGTGCGCGGCGCGCGGGCGCACGTGACGACGGGCGTGGTGCACGCAGAGGACCCGGCCGCGCTCTCGCAGTGGCTCAAGAGCATCTCGGACAACATCGTCGGCCTCACCAACCTGCAGGTGCGCCCGCCAACCCCGCGAGCTTTCCGACGGCGCCCGTCTTCTACAGCTGTCACTGGCCGCGGTGTCTTTGTGCAGATGAAGCTGTTCAACCGGCACCTGCCGGGCGGCGAGCGCATCGAGTACATGGGCTGGGTGCACGAGGGCGTGGTGAGCGCGGCGCAGCCCTGGCAGACCTACCGCCCCAAGTTCCTCGTGCTCAAGGGCACCGACGTCATGCTCTTCGACGTGCCCCCGGTGACTATGCATCGCTTCTTACTGTTGCGCCTAGCGCTGCCGACCTCGTGTTTGTCGAGTGGCGCAGCTGGCAATACAACTAGCGAGAACTAGTCATGAGACGACCCGACGAGAGGCTAGTAGTCGGTGACGATTGTAGCGTGACCATTTGACAGTAAAACAATATTGGCAATAGTGTAACAACGATATCTATTGGCTTAGATGAACATAACGGAGCTGGCGAAGTGCCCGGAGACGCTGAAGGTGTACCAGACGATGTTCCGCACGGTGAAGGAGAGCGAGACGGTGGACTGGCGGCAGCACTGCTTCCTGGTGCAGGCCAGCGGCGCGGGGCCCGGCGCCGCGCCCGCCGGCCCGCGCTACTTCAGCGCCGATACGCGCCGCGACCTGCTGCGCGTCGAGGCCGCCTGGACGCACAACATCGTCAACTCCGTCGTGCGCCTCGGGGTGAGTGGCCGCCGCCCCCCATCTCGCAACCCCTCTCTTCGCCGGCCCCGAGTTATTTCGCTTTGTGTTTTGTCAAGTGTGTATTCTAACACCAGTTCCGCCCCTGCACGTACACCTCTTCATTTTACCAAGGTAGGAATAACTCGAATAAAAAACTTTGATTCTTATGGTGTAAAAAGCATACGTAAAATAGAGACGGCCCTCTTTGGCGATATGACACCATGTCGGGTCACTGCTGCGCGGGCGGTGCAGGGTGCGCCGGCGCAGCGGGCGGAGCGCGCGGGCGCAGCGCGGCCAGCCGGCGTCGCAGGTGCGGGTAGGGCGCCACGCACGACTGGAACTGGTCGCTGCGCAACCTGCAACAAGTGGCTCCGTCGCTCACCTCACTTCATCCCCGTGTGCGTGTAAGAGCTAGGCTCGAGCCACCGGCGGCGGCGGCGGCGGCGACGGGACGTACGTGTATATCTCGGTGATCTCGAGCGCGATGATGGTGATGCCGGGCGCCACGGCGGGCCCCGCCAGCGCTGCCTCACCGTAGAACGCGCCGTCTTTCAGATGCGCTATCTAAACAGTTTGTCGACGTAGTCAGTTCCTCTGTTGTACGTTAGAGACAGATGTGTTGAAGCTGAATGATAACCAGCAGATAACAGCTGCCGGTGCCGAGCTGAGGGCAGCATTGTTTGCGCTCTCTTATCTAAAGTCTGTTTGTGTTTATTTAATATACTTAGTATCACATTTTTACTAATTAATTGAATAATACAAGCTTGATGTTTATCCTGACCTCCTTGCCGGCCCAGTTCATGACGGCGACCGTGCCGGAACATATGAGATACATGCGCGTGAGGGGCTCCCCGCTCTTCACTACCGTCTGCAACGCGTACAAAATAAGTTTACTTTTAGGCTAGAAGATAGCAGAGAAGTATCGGCGCCGTGCCAAACGCCAAGGTCCGGCTCATTGAAACGACGCCGGCCAATCAGCACGACTCACCTCACCGGGCATGTATAGGACGCGGTTCAAGCTGAACACGATGGTGTTGAGGAGCGCGACGGGCATGTCGCTAAAAACGGGCACGTTGGCGACCAACTTTCGGCAGCAGTGCATATTGATGTCTTGCTTCATTTGCTCATTAATGGTGCTCAGGATCAGCGGCTCGTTGAAGTAGCCGCCGTGGAACTCGTACTTGAGGAACAGCAGCACCTTCTTCTGCAGCAGGCCGGGCAGTCGCTTTAGCTCCATGTACTCCTCGAGTTCGCGGAGTTTGCCGTGGTACAGGAACGACTCGTACTGCTTGTACATCATCAGCCGCAACAGGGTCGTGAAGCAGTACAGCAGGAATAATAGCCCCATCAGGCCTATGAATGCCGTCAACAGCAGCTCTAAAAGAACGCTTGCAATTAACCAACCTGCTCGGACGCACGGGTCCATTGACAGTAATGAGGTGCAATATATCGATGCGAACCAGGAATGACGTAAATCCCGATGGGAGTGTAGTAGCCAGCCCCGATGCAGAGGCCGCATGCCAGGTACAGGTTAGCGGTGTACTTCTTGAAAACGGTGTTGTGCGGTAGCTGCACGCCGCGGAACCGCTGCAGCCAGCTGCGGTCCATGGCGTAAAAGTGCGAGCAGATTGCCGGCACCTGGTAGTGCACGTACGTCATCCAATGGAAGAACAGAATCATCCTGAAGACGACCAGCAACAGCACAGTCGTGATGTAGGACAGCTCGAACTGCTCGTGGATGTTGTTCCACTTGCGCTCCATGGACACGAGCCGCGGCAGCTTGAACACGAACATGGCCGTGTTGGTGGGCAACTTGCACGTGTCAAACATCTGGTACAGCTGCAGCGGCAGCGCCGCCAACAGCTCCGGCCACAAGCTGCCGCGCAGGTAGCGGCCCGCGATGCGCCGCGCTCGCAGCACTACCCGTTTGCTGTCCTCATCCGTATAGCCCGTTATAAACGTCGCTGCGATGTCCATAAACGCGACTGCATCGCCCATTAGGATGAACGGATCCCTCGGATTGGGACCTACCGGGCAAATTTAATGGTTTATAATTTTTGGTCCAAAAACATTATTTAGATGAAGTATAGGTGACAGTAAAAAACGTTTAACAAGTTCTGCTCACATATAACGAACACTTGGAAAGGCATATAAATGAACTGAAGAAACATGAGCGTGGCAACGAAGCAATCCCAGTAGTACTTGAGGGGGCTGTAGGGGTGCCAGATGAGCCAGTGGCCGGTGGCGAGCTGGCGGCGGCGCTCGAGCAGCAGGTTGCGGCGGCTGCGCAAGTTGGCCGCGCTGGCGTGGTGCCACTCGCACGGCAACGCCAGCCAGCGCAGCCGCCGCGCTGCTCGCCGCCACGCGCCCGCCGTCGGCGGCAGATCCATGAACACCGGCGCCTGCGACAGCGTGCATATCGCGTCGTGCTTAGCGTTCAACATGCTTAATAAGGGAGATTGAGTTTCATGTGACTCACAATTGTCGGTGACGTCTGTACACGTCACACGCAGTTACACGTTAGAACAATTGGCGTCAGTTTTTACTTTTATAACCTTTACAATCAAATAACTTGGAGGTTTGATATGTCGTCGGTAATTTTAAAACATCATGTTTCACTCTCCTTTTTGTTTTTCCTATCACTAGACATGTTGACTTCGTGCTGGCCGGGGCCGCAGCGTAGCTAATCATATGGAGTTGTTGTTGCAGAAGAAGACGTTCACGGTGGTGCACGGCGGGCGCGCGGCGGGCCTCACGCTCGACTGGGCGAGCGGGTTCTCGCTGAGCGAGGGCACGCCGGGCGCGCCGCCGGTCTGGACCTACAGGTACTCCACCTTACCTGTTGCACAGCCTGCCACTGCAGCGGTGGATGGCTAAGAGGTTTGCCCGTCTGTAGGTCTATCTGAATATGCAAGATCATGTACGATGAGTGCGATGTTATTTTTGACAGGTTTTCACAGTTGCGAGGCTCGAGCGACGACGGCAAGTCGAAGTTGAAACTGCATTTCCAGGACACGGAGACCAAGGTTATCGAGACTAAGGTGACCGATTGTTGTAATTATATTAAATAATCTAAAATAGCTCTAAATTCTTACTATGGAAAGTTGGCAAATTAAGCCATTTGTCGAATCACACAGAACACTTGTGATCGTTCGCTCTGTCGACAGGAACTGGAGTGCCAGATCCTGCAGAGCCTTCTATTCTGCATGCACGCCTTCCTCACGGCCAAGGTGGCCTCCGTCGACCCGGCCTTCCTCGCTTCCATACAGCAATCGAACTAACCCTCGACACGATCAACGCAAGGCCTCAATTATATTAATTTTTAAATCGGTGTATGACTGTCAATTGATGTGAACTGTGCGATTGAAACAAACAACTTAAACACTAGGGAATAGAATCGAATCTTGATTGAGGAATTTATCATTAAGCTTGTTTAAAAACTATTTGCTCATGTTTTAAATTTTTAAATTATAAAAAATGTTGTAAAAGATTATTGAAGGTTCGTTTCCTACATGAGTAGCGTTTGCGGTTTATGAGTGTGAACAACGTGAGCGATGTCTTCTGTGTGTACCACGTGTTTATTTCAATTCATTGTTAGCATCTCGCTACGTGGAAAGGTACTTCTCTCTTTTAACTTTCATTCTATTTTGTAATTGATCTTCACATGAACCTCGCACATCAGCCACGTGCTGCCCAGCCGGGCCCAGCCGTGGTCTAGCCGGGCCCAGCCGGGGTCCAGCCGGGCCCAGCCGGGGTCTAATGCACGGAGAATGCGGATTTAAGTGTACAATAATATTAATTGTTTAGCTTCATTTCTTTGAATGAATTTTGATTACAAATGTTTGTTCGAGCCAGATTTAATAGCTGGCAGTTAGAACAGTCTTCCTCTGAATGAATAGTCCAGGATCTGATTATTTAAGTAAGTTTTTTTATCTTTTCTATGACATGGATCTTTTCAAAGTTTTTGTCAAAGAACTAGTGTTCATATATGATTGTGTTTTTATATTGACACCGTACCGTTACTATAAATGTAACTGAGGTTTTATTTATTATAAGCAATTATTTTAATTTACGAATTTAACTCGTCGTCACTTGCACTTTTAGTTGGTGTAAAGTAAAATAACCGTAGACATGAAAACGTTTATATGACTAGTTAAATATCGCTACAAATTCTATGAAACGACTTTCAAAATAAGGACGGATTCTGCTGTAGCGAGCCCACGAGTCTCGTGCGAGTGCACCCCTGCCCACGAGCGGCACTCCCCGTAGTGTTAGCTTGTGTCCTGTTCGAAGGACTTCAACACATTACGCGAACACTGCACCGTCTCCGCTGCGCACTGAGACCGCAGTCAACTGACAGCGTTGTCGGGCGCATGCGTACATTATAACCGCAAGTAATGAACATGCTTGCAAGTCAAGGATGTACTTTAGTTTTTGAAACAAGTTACATGTTATTAAATTTTAAGCTAAAAATTAACGACTGCACCAAAGATTACAAGCATTCTGCTCTAGAATTCTAAAACCTTTGCATTTCTTTTAGGTTTAGGAGTGATTATCACGTTGCATTTATTTATGTATAGCATTCACGAGCGATGTCGTTACCCTTACTTACTGTTAGGCTCGGCTGTAAGTGTCGGCGCGGCCGCGCCGCAGCCACGTTCGTTGACATCAACACCATTACACATTCATTGCGAAGTAGATCATTGTACTCATCATTGCGCAGTGGCAGGCAGTGTACACGCAACGCAAATTCAATTTAAAGCACATCAGCCAGTTTTTATATGTGATGTCTTTGTATGAAAGTATTATATATGTAATAGGGCCGACAAGAAAAGAAAGTATAGAATTTGACAAATTTCGTAATCGTTTTAAGGTTGTTTTATAACGTTTGTATTCTGCCGCCCGGCCTAACCGAGCGCGCGTGCGCCGCCGCGCCGCTGCCCGCGCTAGCGCCGGCGCGCCGCTCGCCCATATCATTACATGTAAGCATAAAAATCATAACGCCATAGCGTTATCATATTTATTAGAAATTACTTTTAGATGTTTGTTGTTTGAGCTATATTTTTCATATATTTATCTAAATTGATCTGCCCGATGCAAAATGGCTCTATTTACTAGCGTAGTAATAGTCGTCGACGGAGACATGCGCGCGTCCGCCTTGACGGCGGTTGTATTCAACGAAGAAGAAGGTCCGAAGGTGTACAAGTTGCAAAACGAAAGTGAAACTCGACTTTTTGTTTGAGGAAAAGTCACGAAATACAAGTTATTCGCGTGACAAACAAGCTGTATATGCGTGGGCCTGCGCATGTCTTCGCTGGCCGGTAACATTTTCTGTAGCGCATTGAATGTCCGTATACGTCCCATCTAACTCACTTACGAAGATTCTATTACAATATTTAAAGTTTAATAAATCAAAGGAAAAAGTTATTGTTCGCATATTAATCCGGAGCGTCTGCTCTCTACAATTATCGACTTAGTGAAACTAACAATTTGCACATATCTTTTTCTGTCTTGAATTAAAGTAATAATGTAAGGTTTATTAATATCAATTATATGGGCATTTATTAATGGATTTTAAACGATTTTATAGTTATTTCTAGTTTCGAATACTGTTTAAAAAATTTTAGCATTCCTTTTGAGCTTGCCCCGCTTCAGTAATTGTGAAGTTGTCCCGGCCCAGTGGCGCCACTGTCACGTCACACGTCATCACCAACGAACCGATGTCCGTAAGCTTCATTGAATGCGTATCATTTATTCCGCTAAAGTAAATTCAGTGTAACCATCCACTTGGTAGCCGGTGGCGTTCCTCGCTACTTTAATAGTTATTCTATTGCCATGGCTTCAAGTTGTATCTCCGTAGCTATTCATCGTATGCCGCACTATTTTTAAAGCGTTTCTTTTCTTTTTGTATTTAACTGTTACTTCAAGCGGAAAAATGATGAAATAATTAGTCAATTTAGAAAAAAATACTCAAGACTGAAGCATGGAAGTGGGACTTCGATTGTACTTTGTAGTAGGCGGCCGTGTGCCGCGGCTTGCAAGAAGTCAATTAGGAAGCGACGCAGCGCTGCAGCCAGCTAACGACAAAAATAAAGAACATACACTTATTCCACTTGGAAGTCGATTTAAAATATTGACAAATAGACATCGTCCAGGCACTATTGATAACTGTGCTACTTAACGAGGCTAACGTCAATTAATTCTTAACGTTAAGGAAGATATGTCTTTTAATACAGCGGGAAAAACTAACAGTGTAGGGTTTGGTGTACTTGTTACAACAGGGTTTGCTCGAGTTGAAACACCGGATCAGTACGGCTGCAGTCAGCTCGCGGGTCGTGCATGCGGCCGCGGTATCTTATTTCTCGTTTTCTCATTAGAACAAAATATGTCTTAGCGCGTTGTGATAAGGTTTAAGATTACTTACTTACTTTTGAAGAGTTTTATTTACAATTCACTATTTATTCCTGTCGTAGATGTAGAGCTGCAATTAGTTAAGCTGGGAGCGACACGCCAAGTTAGTTGTTTCTCTGAGCGCCGCTAGCTGTCGTTAGGGTGTCCTCACACTGCGCGCTTGTTTCTGTAAGACACCATCCACTTGCGGTACGCGGCAGGGCAGTGTGGCGAGACCTTAAACTTTCAATCTAACACTTGAAACTTCGATTGCATACATCGAAATTAGATACGTTATAACGAATTGTATTTAAAGCATAACTTGAACGAACTTATTTATGTAATACTACGTGCATGGAATTAGTTGTTATATGTTCGTTGCGGCGTAGCAGTTGCTGTTGACCTCGGTCCAAGTGCAGCGCGCAGCCGCCCACGACCTCCACGCAGGCACCGACGTTACACGTCCTAATGTTTTCTTTAGAATGTAAATGTCCGGCCTCTGTCGTGTCAATGTTTAAAATTAATTTGGTCAATTGTCATCCCAACATCTTCCATGAACGTGTACATAACTCGGTCTTACGTCGTATAGAGTAACAAACATCGGGACAATATTTATATATAGGCAGTCGGTCCGAGTACAGCGCGCTGCGCCCGCGCCTCCCCTCGGAGCGTTTCTTTCACGAATATGCAGATTATGAGATTTGATAAGCAAATTATAAGTCACCGGAGTCAGCCTACTCTTCGTTCGTCAGCGATCCAATACTTTGCTCGCTCATATGTTAATTGTATACTTCTTGCCGCGTAGTCACTGTAAATGTTTGTACCACGTTCTTCAAAGCAGAAGCCATTATACATGAAGCTTTGGTTCATGCTTGCATCATTTACTGTTGGGAACCACGAGCTAATGTAGCTTGTCGCAGCACACGTATACGAATATTGTTATCCCATTTCTTCAAGAGAGACGGTATTGCAATACCGCTGTTATACTGGTGTTCCGACAGTGGAGACGGTCGGCGGTGTCCGGCGGCGAGCGCAGCGCGGCTCCTCGTGTAGCCGACTGGTAACCACGTATTGTACTAGTTGTGGTTGATTGCCTAGTTACTTATACCCATTGTTGATTATATACCTACGATATACCCATTAGTAAAATGTATATTGAAAACTTGGCTTTTATTTCATTAAACTACACTTCCCTTAGACCGTTGACACGACACTTCGGTGCCCTTCTCGTGTCAGGAGGGACCGAGCGCACAATACACAATACAATAAAAATACCGTTTTTATTTATTTGTTTTATTACAAGCGTCAGAGACAAAGAAAAGCTACACAATGTAAACTATTCGAAGCAACATTCGTCACACGTTTTATTTCAACAATACGAAAACTAACAGTAAATATAACTTTTATAATAAAAGATTGACAAGCTTGAAACGAGGGAACGCAAGGAGGAGCAAGCACTTGTCTTCGTGTTGCATTTACAAACGTTTGATCGCAACCGTGATAAATAGAAAAATAATTACCTAGAGTATAATTAGCTAAATTTAGAAAAATATTTTTTTTATTTGTGTAGACCACTTTCACAATTTACCATGTTTTACAAGACATCGAAAATATGTTGGCATTCATTTTATTTAAAATATCACGTACTGAATTGTACAAATTAATTCACAATACTGGTTTGGTTGCTGTCGCTGATGCCCGGGTTACGTTATTCCAGTCCAACGATAGAGTTCAGCTCTAGATTTATACTAAAAATTTATATACGCACTGGGATATGAGTAGATTCCAGTGTCTGTTACATTTTTTAATTTGTGATATAGCGCTAAACTCGATCGCTGGACTCGAATGGTGTACACTGGACATAACATTGTCAGATTCAACATAGTACGTGACGAAAGTGATTGTTACAGGAGGAACCATGTTCTGTCGTAAACGTGTCCGGGCTGATGACGACATCTGTTGTGATATGTGAAGTCCGCTTAAGTTTAAGCATTAGAACTATAATCTACAATACAAACAATAATGTACAAATTATATCTCAATTCATCGAACGACACAAATAAATTGAACTGATTAAGTAAAGTGACTCGAACAAGAAGGCAGCGTGCCGGCGCCGCGCGCGGCCGCGACACTCAACATCGATCAACTATGACAACATTTACTTCGGCGCCTCTAAACAGAAACATCTAAGTAATGTACAGAAGTCGAGAACATGTTGTGCGTGTATGTTACCAGGCTACGCTTCACATTATAAGCTTACACTAATTTAGGCGAGGACCTAGTACAAGCCCACTCTTGAATTACAGAGTAAACAGTAAGACCCGCGCGGCAGTCGGTGCGCCAGATGGCGGCGACGTCGACAACCCGACGGTTGCAGCACTAGGCCATTGAAGACTCGCGCTGATACCATAAAAAAATACAAATTTCGATAAATATCTACGACGTATCAGTATACGTGATAGATCTAGTCAGACATTATACTGCCACATTACGTTTACTGTCTACCGCAGAATCACTAATCTTCAAAAAGTCGCTATCTACTTAGTATTATAAGATATTAGTGTATAAATAATTGATATTTTTTGACAATTTCGTCCAAAATCGTTGAATTCAAATTGACCACTGATATTGTATTTGATTCATCCAAGTTAACGTTTGTCATCCAAGTTAAGATTTGTTCTAGCACGCTAACTTGTTGCACGACATCAAGAGCTAGCAGGCGCGGGTGCGGGGCCCGCGAGGACGCCGCGGCTGGCAGTGCGCCCGGCCGGGGCGGCGCGGCCCTGCTGGCGTCTGAACACTACGTTACATTAAACGTCTAGAACACAACCATTATATTAGCCTGTAAGATACATTCCTCTCCAGAACTAACCCACTACTTGTATAATAGAGTAATGCCCTCGTATGGCTGCATTACGATATGGTTTTCTCTTTAGTAAATCACTAATGTTTCTACTGTCCTGTAATATAAATTAAAAATTTAATAACAAATTAAATTTTTCTATCCATTACAATATTATAGGTTGACATTTAGTATGTCGCAAGCGAAGTAGGAAGGTTGATCACAGAATGTTGTCAGTTTTATTCATCGCTATTTAAAATGCACAGACGAGGAGGGCCGTCGTCAGAACACGCGCATGCGCAACGTGCAGCTTGCACGCGCGAGAGCCAGACCAGCTGACTCGACGAGAGTTCCCTGAACACGTAACATTTCATCTAAACAGTAAAAGTCCAACACTGATTACAATCTAAGTACAATGTAAACGACACAACATTCACGTCACCACGCAACGGGGCTGGGAACGACTAATACGTTTTATGAACTAACACTTAGAGTGAACATGTCCACCACACGTCCAGTATAAAGCCAATTACCAATGCATTTCTTGTTTATTTATAATCTTTATGTATCTTGAGTGTATCGTACTAAGTACTAAGTCTGCTCTACAAAGCAACGCGCGCGACACTACCGAAGACGACTCGGGACTGAGAAATGACATTTACAAAAGATTCAAGCAAAGCGGGAAGACCGACTGCGTCGTCGGTAGAGGCTTTTCAGAGAACAACATTTTATTGGAAACAAAACTCTTAATATAACCTTTCCGTTCTTCGCTTTACCCGTATTATTGATCCTTTAACACAATCTTATGCGACTGTGAGGCGCGCGAGCGTCGTAACCCTTAATGAAAAGGGGCGACCGACGCGTCCGACATCCGCCCCACCAGAGGAACTGAACATTCATTGATGACTATTAAAATATTCACATCATAAGTTGGATTTAAAAAAAAAACTAGACAAAAAACGAGAGTAAAATGGAAGGATGTTCGAGGTTAGGGCTGACAGCAAGGAAACGCTAGAGCGGGGTCGTCTACGTACAGAATTCGTTTATCCTAGTTCCTACTGGAGTCACTAATTAATCTATTCGTGTAAATTAATAGAAACATCGATATATGTACAATGCTTACAGACTCTAGGTATAGTACAACACAGTTCGTGCAATGTTTGTAAAGTAAAATCAAGTCTTGGGAACAGCAAGTAGCCGAATGAGCGGCACTCGTTCAGACAAACTTATAAAATGTACTGCGATTAGAGGGATACAGAAGTGTACAGTGTAACAAAGTGTTTCAACATCTCGTTAGAAGTGTTTTATCTTCTTAAAACATTTAAATAAATGCGTGTGAGAGGTTCCAACCGAGTGAGGTTCGTACGTCTTACATTACACAGTACAATATATAGTGTTTTTTTAAAAATTATTGTCTTAACAATACCATGAGTTATATAAAATTTCCAACATTGTTACTCTAGTAGAAAAGCTCGAGTTAAGAAGGAGACTCATAAGAAGTCGACAACCTTTCCAATGTGCCAATGTAACAACATTAAAACTTTACGGCGGCTCGTGGCCACCGCGGTAGGCTGCCGGCGGCGGAGTGACCCGCCTTCGCATCGCTTCACGTGAGATCGAGGGGCGCGCAAGGACTCATGAAAACCGAGCCGCAGTAAGATTTCGATGGCACTGTATAGACGTCCTCAAATATCTCGGCGGTTCGGAATGTTAGAAACAGAGGAACACAATGTTAGATGCAGAGCGCGTGCGCAGCTCGCACAAGGTCTTGAACCGCTTAGATATTTGTAGAGACGTATGCGATACCTAGGTCGCACCACGAACCTCAAGTCAGCGCGGCCCGCGGTCCCCGTACACCAACAAAAGTAGTGTTCATACAATCAAAACTAAAATGCGGAGTCTATTTCTATAAACCAGAAAACTAATATAATTTGCAAATAAACTGGAGGGTCGCGCGGCTCAGCAAACATTTAAAAAGTAACGTTCACAATTGGTTTGAAATGTTTTTTGTATTACTTCCTTTTTGCGAATGAAATGACTCAGATATGTCTAAAAAGTTAAGCTTCGGTAAGTCATGTATTGAACAGTAACTATGACATTATTCCGTCATTAAAGTCATTTGTACCAATTTCCTTCGCCACGGTTAGTTCGGCCGACCGCTCTGACCGCTCTGGCCGCTCTGGCCGCTCTGGCCGCTGTGACCACCTGCCGCCGCAGGCTGTATATCACTACATCTAGTAAATATACAATATAGAGTATTACCCATTACAGTAACTTTGAGCATATCATTTATACATCTATTACATAACTAACGCAGTTTAATTACAGTTATATAACTCGTTTTATAATTTTGCAAATATAAATAATTATTATGGCACAGGTAAATAAACCGAAATAATAAAATGCTTACAATCTTAAAGTCCGCGACGGACTGGGAGCACGCAGAAGTATAGTATGTTCCGATATAGAGGTCGACTATTATCTAAATAAAATTCCGTCAATAGTTCTACTTCTACAATTTTTTAGTTGATATTTTCGCTAGTTATAAAATGTTCCTTACAAACTATTAAAGCTATTTTAATAATTACACAAATATTATAGTTTTAACATTATTGTCACATTCATAATATAAATTTCAAGATTTGACCACAATGTATAGAGAAGAGTATTAATACGTAAAAGTCAACTAAATATATAATTTATTGTCATTTTAGGAAGATCTATGTATCTAGAACATTCGGCTTATTGATATAAAGACGACTTCGTTTGGATGGAGACCGGTAGTGATAAAAATATTGACTCATCTGCATCCAAACGACACGGCGCGCGTAAACTGCAGGCCCGCGCCAACTCCGCCACACCAAACGTCAACCGAATTCGCACTAACACAAACTTCTAGACTAGAACACACGACACAAACAAAAGCGCATCGTGTAAACATTTCTAAAGCTTTTCTTCACTAATAGCTAGTTTACCCTAAAGCGACTTACGACTCCTAACGTCAGTATAAGTGCGGCTCAGAGTCGCGGCTCGACAAAAATGTCTCGAGAGAAGACGACAAAGTTTATTTTAACAAAAGTACTTTGACTCGTTATTGTATAGTTGAGTACAAGCGCGCGCCTCTGCGCCGACACACACTATCAATACAATGTACATATATATTGTGTTTATTTGTAAAATTATTGTCCAAAGTTTAAATCTTATTGTCAGCGAGTTACTTATTATTGTCAAAAGTTTCCACGTCTCGTATAAATGTATAAATAGAAGTCTAATAACACAGTTATAGGAGGACACCTGTGTGTTTCACCATTAACGTTGGAAACTGTTTCGTGTCTATGAAGTATCGATGTTGTTAAATTTAATGTTATTAAATCTGTGTGGATATCTGAGAAGACTGGCGCTGTCGTCGGAGATATTGCGCTGAACTATGGAACTACAATGACACCGACCTTCGAGAATAGGCCAGTATTTACGTATGAAAGTCTTCAAACATTAATGGTGTAACCGTGTCCACGTCCAGTGCGCAGACCGGCGCGCAGTTTACGTGTCGTCGGAGGGCGCGCTGTCGTCGTTGTAGAGCTGCAGCTGGCGTAGGATCCAGGGCACGTAGGTGGGCACGTAGGCGTAGACGCCGGGCAGCCGCGGGTGCGCGCACTTGATGCCCCACGACACGATGCCGCCCACGTACCAGCGCGACGGCTCCTCGGGGTCTTTGCACAGGAGCGGCCCTCCGGAGTCTCCCTGCAAATAATAAACTCATATTGTGGTTTGATTTTTTGGCGAAGCCGAGTTCTCCGTTGTTAATGTAAAATAAAAAAGGTGCGAAGTTGTATATGATCTAGAACTATACTACCAATACGTCAGTACTCATTTCTTATCTATATGGAACTGCAGGAAATGTAAAAATTCAAGTGAGAAAGGGATTAGTGTGTGCACCTGGCAGGCGTCCTTGCCGCCCTCGGGGTAGCCGGCGCAGACCATGCCGGCGGTGACGTTGAGGTCGCGGTGCTCTAGCCACTGGTTGCAGAGCTCCCGGCTCAGCACGGGCACCTCTACCTCGTTCACTGCCGGCTCGTACTCCGACACTGTACACGTGAATTATCATCAGGCACCGGTCGCCGGTCAACGTGGCCGCATTGACATAGTGTATTATACTGACTGTCCTTGTCGTCGCGCTTGCCCCAGCCGATGACGGTGCAGAGCGTGCCGGGCTGCAGCGCACGCTGTGCCGGCGGCAGGCACACTGGGGACAGCTGCTCGTGGTAGCGCACGCGCACCGCCAACTGCGACAGCAATTACCACACCATGCACTTTCCGACAAATATCTCAGCATTAAGCCATCATTATGCAAATCTCGCTCCGTCGGTCGACAGGCGCAGCTGTTAACAAACTATGAGTGTTAATTGCGGACGAGATACCTGGAAGAGGGCGATGTCGTTGTCGTGCGCGACTCCGACGTTGTAGAGCGGGTGCGGAACGACGCGGCGCACCTTCACCTTCTGACCGTAGTAGGCGTGCGAGCGCCGCCGCGTGATGCCTAGCTGGATCGTCCACCCGTTGACGTCCGAATGGCTGATGAAGATTTTTTGTTGGGATTTACAAGGTCAGATCAAGCTTATCAAACTGTTGAAGTTTATGGCTAGGAGTTTCATTTGACAACTGAGGTGCATTGCTGGATGCCCGACGGCGATGACGTTGTGTCATGTTGCCTCTTAGGGGGAGAGTGACGTAAAGCGTAAGAAACGGACGAAAGAACTTGTAGGGAATTAAGAAAGGTGCGTGCGGAGCCAAACAACGGCCAAACCGTGCGCGCCCTCCCGCGATTAGGCCCGTATGACCTTGGGGTTGGTGGGGCCACGGTTGGTGGCGGGCCAAGATAGGTAACTGAGGTGTATGATGATCAAGGGCTCCCTTTGCCAGGGTGCCTAACGGCTAGTGGCGCATGCTGGTTGGCACTAGTAAACGCGATGACTCACTTGCCAACGCAATGCGAAGCGGTGAGCACCCACTGGTCAGCGACGAGTACTCCAGCGCAGTAGAACACCTCTGAATAACTACACTTTAAATGGGCACTTACTAAACTAACACGTACCATCTTTCGACCACATCATAACTTGGCATC
>JAODUI010000032.1:3543347-3562830 GCA_027563995.1 Papilio gigon
ACTTAAGATAACGTCAACTGCCTAATAAAACCATGTTATTTTTAGAAGCCCTTTGTTTTGCATGTCCTTGATTATGTTATAAGAGAAGAAGGCTAACGAACAACATTGACACAATCAACATTGCAACATTGAGGTGACTATCGACGAACATGGACATAAGCAACAAGTTGTCGTGACCTCGTTAGGAGTTTGAAGGAAAGGATTAGGTTTCTACTATTATGCAAGCAGTAGAAGAATTTGTAAATAATAAGCACAATTATTGTAACATCTATGTTCCTATTTTGAATAATATCAATACGATGTTCTTGTCTAATTCTACGTTTTGTTATATTATTCTGCTTACGTTTTAGTTAGGATAAGAATTTCTCAATTGTATGTATGTTAAACTAATCTATAGCGGGTTTTAAAATATCTTAGGCGGTTTGTTGCAGTTTTTATTTTTAAAATATCATAAAATGATATCAACATCTTATAAGTAACATTGATAAATAGAACATATACTTGCTATTAAATTGTATTAACTTCATACTAAAAATATTTACATTCACTACTAGTGTTAAAATTATTGTCCTTTATGAATACCTTAATTATGTTATGTCGCTTGTTTACAATTAAATAAATACGAAAGCAGAAAAATTATAATGGCTGACACATTATTAACAATATTTATCGAAATTATAATTCAAGCCGATATAATTATGATAAAGAAACATTTTTAAATAAAACAAATGACGTACCCACAGGTTTTGTTGATTCAATAAATGGTATGGTTACAATTGCTTACACGTAAATAGATTACTAGTCACTATAAATTCATTTCATTTCTTAAAAAATTATTACGTATTATCTACAATGTATTTGAAGTCCAAAAAAACTCCTTTCGTTCACTACTTTTTTTTTTTAATTATACAATAATTTCGTGAGCCGAATACATAAGTTACAAACTATCCGGAAGACAAATTTATTATGTTACATATTTAGTTTTACAATCGTTTCAAATATCAATTCATAGTTAAAATATTTTAACTTTCATGAGACATTATTATAATATAAACCCAAAATGTCTAACTCACGTATTCATCGGGTATCGGCACCGACTAGGATGAAACTCAAGTGACCTTCTTCAGGGTGGGTGTTTTTTTTTTATTAAACCTTAATTAACGATTAACCACGATCCCACCGTATGCCAAGTGGTTCCTATTCACTTTACTGAATGAAGGCCCTTAGTATTATATCTCTTATTACGTCTCTCTTCGAAAGACTGGCCGCGGTCGCGAGGTAAAATCAAATACAGTCACCCTGTACATTAGCCCCCATTGACTAGAAACTAGTCGGTACCGAAACCGGATGAATACCTGTTAGTCGTTTTGTATTTAATTTATAGTTTTATAGTATTGAATATTAATCAATTAATAGTTTATTGAAATAGAAATTGTGTTATACATAATTATAAGTTATTGTCAATTCTTAATTATATTGTTACACGTCTCAATACAAGGACAATGAAAATATTTCTCAAATGCGCACAAATATGCTCAATGTTCGCGCCTACAACTAATATCTAAAATTCCATTATTATGTGTATATAATAATAAAAATTAACGACTTATAAAATATATAATTAATATTTATAAGATAGTTAATGTATTATTGTCGCCATTTTTATTTATCAAACAGGCTGGTTTTATTGTCCCTTTAATATCATAAAAAACATCTAAAATATTAAATAATTGTACAATACAAATAGTAAAATATAAATGTAATATAAAGTAATTAAAAATAATCATATGAAATAAACATCCTAACACAATACGAGTCAGATAATAAATAATTAATTTTATAAAATCCACATTCTTGTAAAAGAAAATCTTATCAAATCTGGAATGATATGGCAATACTGATATATTTATTTCTTCACGATATTATCATGAAATTCAAATGAATTATTGTCATTTATTTATTGTCTTAATTTAAAATATTCTAAAGCTGAAGTCTAGTTTCGTAACTCCGACTTTAAATGCCCGTAACATTTCAACATTAAAACGTATTTAAAAATTGTTCACAACAATCTCAAAATATTATCACTTACGATCTAAAAAAAATTCAACAGCCATTTTTTTATCACTACCTACACTGTTACAATGCGGTGCATTGTGATATTTATAATGTTTATATAACAATGTGAATTGCCCAGTAGGTAATGAAGATTGTCAGAGGGGGTGAAGAGAAAGGACTTCTGTTGTACACAACGAAGTGTCGTGGCGGGCCAGAGGGCCGAACTTTTTGTCTCTCCGTACGCTGGGCGTATTCATTATGTGAATTGTTAGTCCCATATGTATTTATGTTGTAAAAGTTGAGAGCATTGTTCAGCTCCGCTTGACGTAGGTCAGCGTCTAGAGCGTTATGGTTGTTACGGTCGGGTTGTTTCTTGAGATGTTTCTTCGGCGGTCGTGTTGTTGTTGTTGTGGGACGAGACGTGGTCGTTGTGGTTGTTGTTGTTGTTGTCGTGGTTGTTGTAGTTGTAGTCTTCTGAGGTGTTTCTGTTGAAGACAAAAGTATATTCGTTAAAATAAGGTGTTACTAAGACTTAAAAGAAGATTTATGACCCGTCTTAATTAGTTAGTGAATGTAATCAATTTTGTTATTTTATTAATTGAAAAAATAAATACTTTGTAACTTTATTATAATAGATTTATACCTTTTAGATTTATTGTGCCTTCTGCTTTTCCGTATCCATTGATCGCTGCACACGTGTATTCACCGAAGTCCACCTTCTTTAGGCGCGTAATGGTTAAGTTCATTCGTATTCCGTATTCACTGACGACGTCCTCAGATATTATATATTTGGAGCTATTCAATAATTTTCCACCTAGGACCGAAATAGAAACAGTAATGTTAACAATTTATACACACCAAGTGTAACAGCTAGTTTACCAACATCTTTAAAAGAATCGTAAATTTAGATTTATACAAATATTTGTTAATAAATAAATCAAATCACACGCATTAAATTATTCAGTTAAAGTAGACTCGTGGAGATCTTGTTCAACATTAAAATGCCAATATTTGTGTCACGAAACTCGAGTAAGCACTTCACGTGTGAAGGACGAAAATAAATATACGAAAATTCAATATACCTGTTTAATTCTGATTTCACGGGTAGAGTACTGTTACTGAAGTCAGTTAAGTGTAATTTGTTACCTATTTCAGATATTTTTTTTATTTAAATTTAGTAAATATTTAAACACAATAAACTTAGTAAATAACTATATAACACTACAGAAAAAGTTTAGTTTGATTTTGCTATCATTTCTCATTTCCATTGAATTCAACTAAATAGTTTCGATTACCAAATTATATAGACAAAAACATGTTGTAATCGATATCAATTTCTTAAATGAAAAAATATCTTTTATATGGTGGTTTTGGGAAGTAAAAACCTGCGGTTACAATTTGTACATACTAGATTGTGACTTCCCCCGCTGCCATGTGGTGAGCGCCCTGGGCGAGGCCTCCACGTAGCATTGCAAGGTGACCTGCATGTCCGTCGCTCGCAGCACCACGGGGCTCGCCACGCGGATCACAGGCGTAACTATATACGGGGTGTTATAAATTTTTACATTCTCAATATAATAATAGAAATATTTATGCCATAAAGGTATAGTAAAAATAAAAAATGAATCGACTAATTTATGGTTTTAAATTAAGACTTTTGTTCCTTTACAATTTTGTTCCAATGAAAGGTTTTGTTATATATTAATAATTTATACAGTTGTCTCTTTAATCCTTAATCAAACGGAGACATGATAATTATCACCGTATTATAGAAAACCAACATACTTACACAATACTGTGACTTCATACCGTCGACTCTTGGTAGGAGGAATGCCGTTTGCGGCGATGCACAAATATGTTCCCATATCCTCTCTGCGTAGACCCTTCAGCACCAGCGTAGACCCAACGTAGCTGTACACCACTATATTGCAGAAAAACATAAAATCAGTATTTTAATAGTTGAAAAAAAAAACTTTTTACAACTATTGAAATTCTAAATTTGAAACATAACGTTTGTTTACTCGTATGAATTCATTTGTTTCTGCAACACGAGTGATGTTATTGGAACAATGCTCGCCTCTTGTAATTTAGAGCAATTTATTATTACTCAATCGCTTTGCAATTCAGATATAAAAATTTATCGGTGCAAACAGTACTAAAGATATCGTCCCACACAATCTTGTACTACTAATGATATATCAATATTAATTTATGTTTAATTACAATTAAATGATTCCGAGTAACAAAAAATTAGATGTAACTTCACCGAAATTATTTGTCGAAATTTCATTTCATTTACTCAATAAAATGTTAATTGTATATTTATATAAAGACGCTTTACAATAAAAAAAATACAAATGAAAGAAAATTCTTTTTACATATGTATATGTACACGCTAACTATAGTCTTCGACTCGGTCAGCATGAAAAAATAGCCGAAGTAAAACCCAAACACATTAACTATTTTTATAAAAGATCCTATTAAAATCGGTCGGGTTGGTTCGGAGAGTACCCAGACAGAAAAACATGTAACAAATAAATTTTCGTTATAACGTAAACTGGGTTCACAAAATAAATATTAAGGTACCAGTAGAAATGACGTAGTCTTTCAATTTTTCTTTAGTTACGAACTGTAAATATATACCTAACAAATATATTTCTATTGTAAATAAAATTGTGTTTTCAATTTAACTTAAGTTATACAGGTATTGACATTTACTTAATTAACTCGGTGTTGCTAATCTCGGTAGCAGTTTAATCAAAACATTGCGAAGGCATTTGTGACTTTAACGGTTTGCTGTCAAATTAAATTTAAACGGTAGCAATTTATAACTTTATTATAGCACACGACCCCCGGAATCCTAAATCTCGGTCGCTCGCATAAAACATAGCTACCTACAGCGACTACTTACCGCGTATTATATCGAAAGCGCCCTCTTGTATGGAATTGTATTTTATTAACGGGTTATAAAGTCGGCATGCGACAGCCCGTTGCCAACTTGTTAAACCAGACGCCACATTCAGACCAGAAATCCGGCTTTGTTATCGTTTGCAAAACTTTTTCTGCTTAATTACGTTGGTTCAACGTTGCGTACAGCTCTGCGGCCTAGCCGTTTGCTGATTACATTTCATACTACATATCTCAAGATATAATAGAATTTTATTTTATACTAGCTTTTGTCCGCGACTTCGTCTGCGCCGAATTAAAGATGTTACTTAGTAGCAGGTAGACTTTTCACTATTCCATAGAGATGTCTATATCTAGATTTGGATCCAAATATACCTTTTGGATTACTAGTTAACAGATCCATCCATCTAAACTTTACATATATTTTATCAGTATAATCTCTATTCACCCCACTATTCACTATCGCATAGTTCTTTGTGAAAGTTTTTCTTATTGTTTTTTATTAGTACCGATACGAGTTCAAGTTGCTGGTGATTTCAATATAAAAACAATATTGTAGTGGAAAATCGGAATATGTTGGAATGTAGCAAATTAGAGTTTGGAATACATGCACCCGACTTTATAACAAAGAAAACTTCCGATGAAAGACTTTCTTTGTACAAGCTCTATTCGCATTCTTCATAACTACGTTCAGTTTATTCGACTTTGCCTCGCTGTAGAAAATCGAAAGATAATTGCCGATATCTTTCTTATACAAATATTATTGTTACTCGATACACAGATTGTTCTAGTTGGACTTGGTGACCGTCAGAATACATGCAAATAATAACACCGTAGTATTTCCGGATAACTTAATATTGTTATCTAAATTAAAAGATTAAAAGGAAAAGAGGTCAAATACGGCTAACGTTAATTTCCAAGGTTTCTAAAGAATCATGCAAATGCCGTTTTGTACCTAAATGTATGTTCGCTAAGTTTCATTTTAGATTAAACGTAGTCCGTAAAAGACAAACACGTGTGTTTAAATGACTAGTTATATAATCGTTTAAGCCCCCCGTCTCCTTCGCAAAGGGTATCTCGACCAAACAATAAAAGGTAGCAATCTTGTCGAGCCGATTTTCCATTAGTTGTTCATTTAATTTCCTGACCGAAATCCGGATTGCTTCATTTTGTTTAAGCAGTAATTGGGTTCTTAAGAAATTTTTTTTTTCAACGGAAATGAATTTCGGTCGTTTAGAGACTTGGTAAATTAAAAAATGTCGACAGAAAGTTTTATCTGAAAAGTCTTAATAAATGTACAAGAGATGTTCGCTTAAGTGTGACGTGACAGCGACTTATTTCAAATACATAAAAGCATTAAACGGTACATTAATTCACAATAACAAATGTCGAATAAAACATCGTTGCTTTTGATACATTTTCTCGTCACACGCAATTTTATATTCGAACGTAATTTGGCTAAGATCGCGGGACATTTATTTTGTATTTTCACTACTCTTTCCGATATCTTGAGGCAATATCCTAATAAATCCCATAAAACTCCAATGTTTTAACCGCGCGGGCACCTGCGCCCGCTCTGGGCGGCTTTGAATGTAAAATTAGTCTTGTTTCTTTTTACCACTTAGTGGAGTCTTCGTTGTGAATGGATTTCAAAGGAAAATTGACGTTTTTATCCCGTTTTTACGATGCACATCAGTTACGTCATATTGAAATGGATGAAGGTTTTGTCAATTAATTGACGTGCTTGAATTTAGATACTCTGTTTTATTTATCGCTTAACTTCGCGTATTTAAAGTATACTGAGATTACTATAACGATTGGGAAATGCCACTGAATTGATATTATACATATTGTTTAACTTCGGATCTATCTTCTGATTATGATAATAAAATTCACATACTACACAACTATTTTCGTTTTAAATGAAATCCAGTTTTCATCTAAGAAATTCTTTCTCAGTTAAGACTTTTTAACATACTTTATACCCTACCAGTAAAGTACCAATTGCTAACACTAACCTTTGTTTTCTTTCCCATCTTCATCGCGGAATACGATATTCCGGCCTTCATTCCTCTTCCATGACACAGTGGGTGCGGGCACTCCTGTTGCGGTGCAGCGTAGCGCTACACTACCGCCCTCTGTCGCACTCGCCGCTGAACCGTCATCGTCCGCGATGTCGGGCGGTATCACTACAGAAAGGTGACCCATCTAGAAGTTAAAAATCGCGTTGTTTTATCGTTTTACTAGACATGTACAAATAAACTGTCGCACTTTCTTTAATTGCCATGAGCCTGAGCCCGACACACCGGACATGTAGCTCCCATGTCTGACGGTGCCTCAAGGCATTTTTTCCCACTATAAAAATTAAAAAATAAAAAAAAAACTTTCTTTAATTGATGACTAAGGAAGACCCTTTGTGCTGATTTCGTATATTACATCACCGCTAAGGCTCCCCTAAAGACCATTAAACAACTCTGAGTGCAATAATAATACTGACGTAACGCTAGTAGTCTCGTATATTGTTGCAGATAAAATTTTCTACTCTTGGTTACTTTGTATTTGACTGTTCCAAATAGTTTCTTATGGCTAATTTAGTAAGCTACATTTGTTATTTGCCATCAAGGATTGAATAGGCTCGATCAATGATCCACAAATTGTAACAGAAACGAAGTAGAACTTACGAATGACTTGATTTCTATTCGAATCAAAGACATTAGGTCGTTACTGCACGTCACGACGGCGGTAGACAAAGGAAAACATTCTCGTTAAAGCAACCGACCGCTTCAGAATCGCTGACTTTGCTTTTAATGATGGCTATTTTATTGCAATCAACGTCTTTCAAATAATTACCTCTACTTTAGTGACTACACAATCACTTTTGCTATAACAAAGAACGGCTTCATTGAAGTTAATTAAAAGCAATGTTTTATTTGTTCTTGTAATTTTAATCGAGCGAACCCAGACTGCAACATTTGTATGTTATTAATAAAACTGTCCTGTACATTTTCTTCAAGTTGAGGAATTTCAGTTATTAAACTTTAAAGTACGTATGACTTTGCCTGAGTTTCGTTGCATAGCACACAAAAGAAACTTTGACAAAATTCCAAGTGTGCTCTAGGCAACGTCCAAAGCCCCTTACAGTATTTATTACGTCATATAGTCCTTAGTTTCTAGCTTACTAAAAATATCTATATTCAACTTTAGTAGAAAAATCGAATAGTAAAAGTAGAACATAACATCGCTAAATGTACACAAATGCACCGACAAAATCACACAGACACAGTCTCTTAAAGATAGCTTAAATCGCTAACAAAATATTACGTAAGTTAATACTCCTTAAGATCTCAAAGTATCTAGTTATCCATCAAGTATTAATTACTGTCAGAATATATAGAATACTAAAAAAAAACGTAATAAAGTGATGCGAGTTGTAGAGGAGGATGTTTGTACATTGGTCCGGCTTTGACAACATTCCTGGCGATCGCGATGACTAACTCTACTCGCCGGGTCAGATTCCCTCGAGGAAGTATGCGAAAGTTATAATTTCGACATGGAAACCTAACATATTTTATTTAGTTATCATAGAAAGCCGCATAGGTTATCATACACTAGATACATAGTATTATAACCCTAGTATATTTGACACAATCATAACGGTAACAAAAATAAATAACTATGGTTTCCCATTGGAGTAAAATAATGTCTTTGCTAAATAGAGTTTAAGGAATGCAAACATGTTTTAGTGAGTCGAAATTCATAGTAACTTATTCTAAACAAGCTATAATCATACTAAATTATTTGACTAATTTGTTACATCGATGAGTTGAGTGACATAATTTTTTTCAACTAAGCTCTAGGTTTGTGCTATATATGGTTCATGACATTCGAATGCCGGGATTCGAACTCTCGACCACGTGATTGGAAATTTGTACATTTAACTTTTAGGCTATTGGCGCTTAATTATCCACTCTACGCAGTCGACAGTTTAGTATTTCGACGCCCAAATAAATATTTTATTCGTAATTCAAATAAAGTATGACGCCATTCCCTTCTTATAAGATTAATAAAAACCCTGACTATCTAATATAACTGAGTCTGTATCAACAGGTAAGTGAGTCATTTGTTTCCTCTCCTGAAACATTACTCCTGAGTCAGGTCATGACGTGAAATGTAAGTTGGGACGTGAGCTTGGGAACGGAGCGCGACACGGACGTTCAAAAATTTCACATTCATTTGTACATATCATTCTGATTTTCGAGTTGCAACGTAACGTAACATTTGTTAAAAACATTATTCAAATTTCTACCGGGAATTTAACTTAACCTTACATTCATAACTTGGTAAATTTATAATATCGTTGAAGTATTTATCAGCATGTTCTTTAAAAAAACCTGCATTTAATTTATACTACTATTTTAATAACATATACTATTTTAACATATTACTGACTATGTACCATTAAGTTTAATATTGAAATTCCACAGCATCAAATAGCTCTTACAAATTTGTGCAGTATTTATTTTTGCATATTTTACTGAATAAAGCTTGTTTATAATATAGCGGTAGGATATCGATATATTTCCAGTGAAAGCATCCAATAACATCGATTTGAATGCATTAGGCCGATGTTGTATGCTTTTTCCGGGCTTTGGCGATTCATTGACGGCAGCGCGAGCCGCCGGCCAATTATTTAGAGGTCGATTCATCTGACGGAGCGTCGTGATGGATCACTGCCCACTATGTGTTACGCCGTAGGCACTATGCTTGGCTTAAAAACCCGTAACCCTGTATGATTTTCAATGTAACGTATATGCTTATACATAATGTAATTTGTTATGTATTTATATTAACTAGTGTGCACCGATTATATGACACTCGATTATAACTGGAAACTTTTTTTTTTAATGGTTATTTAAAAATTCTGCAGGCTAACTTAGCCCGTATCAAATTTCAGATTGGTACAAAGTTTTTGTGTTACTTATTTTAGCAATGATAAAGGATTTGTTTTCTTCATACCAGCGACGAGAGCGTTGTATTAACAAAGTTAAATTAATAGAAATTTATTGCTGGCCTCTACTAAATATAAATCTCAAAAACTTGAATTAGAAGCACAAAATAATTCAACTTTATACAAAAAGTCTAAACTAAAATGTAACTTAAAATATTTTATATTCGAAGTTTCTTCAAGTTATAATATTTAGGTATTTCGCGAGAGCTTTATGTCTTAAGTCGTAAGCTTATTTTCATAAGTTAAGATAAACGAAGGAAGAATGATAAAGCGCTAAAGAGCTTAATTCTTGGCACCATAAACACATTCTTCGACACATTGTTTGTTACCGTAGCTGCTACGGCGTAGCTGAATGCTACACTAAACATTTTGCTGCGACATCGTCGTGGAATTTCCCCCTCAAAGGAAACTGTTCCCACGTTGTAAAATGCGAACATCGTAGTATAACAATGTTCTTATATAATTATTTCTCTTTGTTACGAATAGTAGACATAACTTGCATTATATCCCGGTCATAACTTTCGCGACGCCTAAAATTGTTCACGAGCAACATATTTTTCACATCGCAATGACCAACTACAAATTAAACAAAAAACTATCGGGCTTGTTTCTACAAAAATAACTATTAAAATCTATTCCGTGTTTGCCTACATCCTATTTAACAAATTTAAAAGAGTTTGCGCTTTATACAACATCTATCTTTTAACGAATAATATTTTTTTTGGTATTACACGTGAAAAATATTTTAATAGTTGTGTTTGGTGTAGAACGATAGTCGTACCCGTGTCATCTTTGGCCGTTAATAGGCTTTGTGTGAGACGCGGACGGGTTTTTCTATTTTCTAGAAAAAAACTTACATTTCTAATAACATTTTTTAAGTTAAATATTATCAGTATAATAAGTATCTGTGGAAATAACAAGAAAAGACTAATTTCACTGACTTTTCTTACTGCAACTGATATAATAGCTTGAACATAAATAGAGAACGATGTCACAATAAATAAATGAAGGTAAACATCAAATAACATCGTTAACCGTTTGCGTCATTCTTTAATTAAACAAAAGAAAGTCCAGGTCCAATTATTTTATTGAATAATTTAAAAGGATTACCACCATGTAAAAGGTGACCACCTATAAGAGGCGATAAGTGTTAAAAGCTGTCACTTGAGTACGGTAAAGCGTCAAGAGGCTGCGTGCAAACACAAAGCACTCCTCTCCCCACACTGTCTCTTGGAAGGAAAGACTGATTGATACTATCGGAAGAATGTCGTGACAACGTCGAACGCGATACGACGAAAGAATTGATTGAACGGCTAAAAGTAATAGCTTTGTGTATATATTTGTATACATGTATGTATGTAATATTCTTGTGAAATTCGGACTAGTATTTAGCTCATAAGTGTGAGATTCCACCGCCGTAATATCTCTATAGTTCATTTTATTCCGTCATCTCGATACACACTTAAAATACATCATTGTGTTCATGATTTACGTAAAAATGGAGCGTCATCGTATAGTAAAATAGAAATTATATGAATTGTTATAAAGTGACTATTCCCTTGAAAGATACTGAATGAATCATGAATCGGATATCGACCTGTGCACAAATTCTCGCTGTAAACATTTCGCAAACGGACTTTAATCCCAGTCATAAAAGTAATCCGGTCATAAACTTACGCGACGATGGACAACATAAGGGTAGGGATTTACTCTAACAAAGATTTCGAAGTAATTAAGATAAAACGGCAGGAGTTTTATACGTAACCGGAGAGAGTGGCTCCACTCGTTTTTCACCGCTCGTTGTGAGTTAATCCTCGAGTATGCAATAAAGCTGCTAAAGTATTTGTGTTCCCGGCGAAATTACCCATATTGAAAATACCCTTCAACGCTAACAACCGACTAAAGGCTTATATTTAAACATGTCCGCATATTACATAGACGTACATCCACATATCTCATTATCACGTTAACTAAGTTACTAACGTACGAAATACCGAAGCTTGCTTTAACTAAACATGTTTTAATATTGCTGTTGGATAATTATACTTTATATAGTTACATATTCCTATTTGTATTGAAGTATTAGTAACTTTTTTAATTATGACGGTAACAAATTAGTAATATGATATACTTGGTAACAACACCATCTATTGTCAAAAATTAGACTTATCTTTGACTTGCCCGATGTAAGTAAAAGATAACAGTATGTATGGAATATAAGAAATTAAGCACATTTAAATTTCATAATATCGATAAGTTAAAGGGAATTCAAACAGAGCCTTGTAACTTTAACTTCACGCTTCCAGTAAAGTGCGCAAACAACTTGTTATAATGTGAAATATTTCATATTAAAAAGCATTAACTTAAAAACAAAGTCAACGTCGAACTTTCGAGCTGTTTCTCGTATTGATTTTCAATTATTATAACATTGAAACTGCTTAACTTGGTTCTACGAAATGACTTTCAAATAAGTATTGTACATTTTATAATTAAGCAGTTCAAGAGAAACGAAATGAAAATATTGGTAATAAACCGGAATTTAGTAGCTCTTCGGCGAACTAAATGTGTATTATTTTAATAATAATAATAAAAGAGTAGACGTCAAGCTCAATATAAGTTTGAAAAATTGAGTACCCTTTCGCGAGATTTTATTCAGATCTCAGGCACGTACCTAATGAAGTTTGGTGTTTTTTTTTTAATACAAGAGCGAATATAAACAAATTTATTCCAATTTTAAAATATGTCCAAATTCTACTTAACCACATACTAATAACAAAAATATTCTGAACTTTTAGACGGCAATGTTTTATTTATGTCCCGTGATTAATTTTACCTTTGTTGAAAATACGTTTTTATACGAAACAAAAAAGGGTAAAGGGGATAATAATTTATTACAGCTTTTGTCAACGGACCCCCTGTCAATAACGTAAAAACAATTAATATGTCAAAATATTTGATGGCCTTGAATAATACGTGTAACACCAGTTATCATAATTCTTCAGGTATGTTGACTTCAAATTTTACTCTGCAAATAATTAGTAAGTACCATGATCAATGGTAAATATTATTAAAAGATTTTTTTTTTAAATTCCGATTTCAAACGACGACAATATATTTCAGAAATAATACAAAACGTACATTAAATTCATAAACCTCTGTATCTGCATATTAAGCTCAGCGAAAAGAAATGAAAGCATGTACAATTTTTTTTTCATTTCACATATTATAAAAGAAATTTTAGTATAACAGTGAAAATTAAAATGGCTTTCAAATATATCTTAAGAATTTTATATTCGTACATTTTTTTTTTTCCTTTAACTGTTTTTTGAATGTAGAAAATAATGTGGGTAAGGACTACCTATCTAGAGATCGTGGGTTCAAATTCCGACTATTGCCGTGAACCATATCCTAACACTAACCTTTCAAGCTTATCAAGATTTTTTACGAAAAATATTAGTAAATTAAAAAAAATCTACTAATGTTCAATAAAGTAGTATCCATTAGACGTTAGCGGCATCTATACTTACAATACCTAATAATAATGAATAGAATAAGATTGATATGTGAAACAAATAAAGATACATAGCCATAGGCCAATAGCCTAATGGTTATGGGTACAGACTACCGATCTAGTGTTGGCGTGTTCGAATCCCACCATTCTACTATTTTGAACCATATCCTAACACAAGCTTTTTCAAACTTACCTGGAATGGTTAAAAGTAACATTAGTGAATTAGCAAAAGTCTAGTAACATTTTAATAATAAAAAAAAATTGTATTTACAAGTCAGATACAGCTATATTACTTTTGTGTAGTCTAAATGTTACAAGAGTAAAATTAAACATTATTGTAGTCGTAAAAGTAAATTGTAGTGTATAATGAGGTTGTAAGAGAAACGGGGAGAACGTTCATAGCAGCGGGCAAACCGAAAAGTGTAACGATGTTTGGTGAAACAGAACAAAGGGTATTCGCAACGTGCGAGACCGCAGAGACGGGGCAAATGACGTCACGTGAAACATTTTGGAAAGTTGTTTCATGAAGATGTCGCGGCCACATTCCGGCGGCCCCCTGCCAAGCTGCATACCACACTGGCATTACACCGGCCGACACGTCGCATTGCTGCCGAGGTGCTACGTGCCCTTGGAAATAACTTAATAAGTGTCAATGACTCTTTGTTGACACTTAAAGTTTTACACCTCACTATTTTTGTACCTAAATTTCGTTATCTTTGACTCATTAATTTTTATGCAGATGGAGTGAAATTCTTCAATATAACAGTAAACCAGCTACACGTCGTTTTAACATGACGTTTCGATTGCGACGTTAAAATTGAAGGAAGTTAGCTTAAACAATTAAAACATTATTTCTCAGTTAATACTCTAAATTGTAAGTTAATAGTGAGTATACAGTAATGTGACATAAAGTAAGATAGTACGAGTATAAGCGTAGTTTAATAGAAAGATCAAAGTTTAACGAAGTTTTATAAATAAAAAGAAGGCGTAATAGTTTTTCAGTGTAATTAAATCATATCTTTACCGAGGACCAGACGAAGTTTTTAAGTTCACCAGAGGGTGTCTAACTCGTAGCCTGTTTGCTTAAGAGCGGATACAATAAAACTTTGGAGTTTTAAAAAGTTCCAAGTTCCTGCGCTAGATGCTTCGACTCATTCGCAAAGACTTCTCAACAAACTTTTCATTTGCATTCGTGTGTAACTTTTGTTTCTGGAATTTTAACCGCGAGAGGGCAAAAAATGTGTTTCTCCTTCGTTATTCACGTTAAAAAAATTGTTTTAAGTATAATGTTTTAATGAGCGTCTGAAACTTTTGTTTGTAACGGACGGGAAACTGGCAAGCGGGTCGCCTGTTAAATAAACTTAAACGTATTTTGAAGGCCGATAACCTTTTGGATGTGAGAGTTTTTCATTTATACTGAAACATAACAATTTACCATACTGAATAGCAGGATTTAAAAAATCAAAAAGTGTCTACCATCTAACCTATGTTTAGTAATGGAAAACATTAAGCAAAATATTATCATAGTGGTATTCAATCTATTTACTTTTTTGTAGTATCAAATATGTATGTATTAATATACAAAGATAACAGGATATAATTGCTAGTTTATTCCATATGAGGTCGTGTTCGCGGCCGCCAACTATAATTACATTCGCAGTAACATCTGATGCGGGATGCGATGACGTCATAACAGCCCTCTCGTTCCACCAACAAAGCTATCGTAATAATAACTCAGTATTCTTTGTGTAATATTTGATAAGAAAGTTTCGAAAAGAAATTTAATAACTCAAGAATTTTCTTTTAAGTTTGTTTCTGAACATTAATTCGATAAAATAATTCTATTCAGTTTGTTAACAATAAGCTAGAGGTAATCTCAAATTAGAAATAAATAAGGGGATACAAAGAAATTATCTAAGTTACTCGTTGTTAAAAGATCTTATTATTAATATTTTATTATTATTAAGAATTCAAATAATTGTTCGGTAATTTTTCATTTTAACTGCAATAATACATATCTTTTCTCTTTGTAATTTATCAGAAGACGCAATTCGTGTTCGTATGAATTTGAAATTTATTATGAATTTATCAGTACCGTAGCCAAATATTAATTGTATTCGATTGCATACATTTTAACATTAGCTTCAGCGCTCGACCGTTTGGAAACTGATTGTAATTGTGTTCGTTATTGATAAGCAATTGATGTTCATATTAAACGGAACCACAGCACATAACTAATGAACCTTTAATAATGCATTCAATTAAATTACTCATCAGAAATGATTGACTCTTATTAACGTTGATGTAACTATTTAATCAATGTAATTTGTAATCATGTTGGTTAAAGATTTAATGATATACAGCAATTGGAATCCATTTGGAAATTACTACACATTATTAGAACCAACTATTAGCTAAGTAGCGGCCGATCTGAAAACGATTGTGTTAACGTGGACCACCAAAGGCAGAGCCCAGGACAAAGTGAACTGGCGGTGTACTGTGGTTAAGTCAAAGTCAAGACATTAAAACCAATTTCACTTCATTACAGCTCGTGAGGTGCATTTGTATTGATGGGTGCTAGATAGTAACTTATCATTGCCAGGAAGCGTGTCTACGGGTTTACACTACTTCCTAAAATTGTACCAAAAGACGCTATAATATTTGGACAGTATACACTTTTATAGTAATAATTAAACTAACCTGACTCATCATCGGATCTGTGTTGATTTGACACATGTACGTGCCCGAGTCCTTGGGCTCGACGTTGCTGATGTACAGCTTCCATGTATTGTGGCCGTTGTGTGTGACGGACAAGCGCGGGTTCAGCGTCACCATGTGTGTGTGAATCGCCAGGATCGTCTTCGTATCGGATTTTATCCAGGCCACCTGTAAAAATTCTAAAGTTAGTAACAATGGCTTTCTATGTTGATGGCTATTTATGACTTAACTTGATACTTCAAAGAAGTAAAAGCAGTATTATTTTTGAAAATAAATTTGTTACATTTTACATTACTAATCCTAACACATCTTCTTTGAACACGGGAAATTATAATCATTATAAAAACGGCGTAACTCACTTGTAAATCGGTTTCGACTAGTTACGAGCCCATCGGGGGCTCTTCTTAGATTCTATACACGTGAATTAAGCCATTTTCATAAGTTGTATAGTGAAAAGTCTCACGAAAGTTTTAATAATTGAACAGGAAATTATGTTTTTAATTATGACAATCTAATTCTCAGAATTCTTGATTTATGTAAAAAAAAATTCAAACATACACATTTGTTAATCAGACATTGAAAAATATTTATAAGAACGCATCATTTCAGCATAGACAGCAACGTTGTAGACGGTCTCTCCTTGACGATATTTCCAAGTCATTACGAATGTATCTCTTTCTCATTTACTTGTATAAAAAAATCTTATAGATATATTAATTATTACCTTATAACTGCTTAGATGGTTAACAGTACAAGTGAAGTGAACATCTCTGCCCTGGGCGACTGTTAAATTCTCGAGCGGTGATAGGAACTCGGGTTCTTGTTCACTGTACCCAGAGCCCTGTAGCTGTCCTGTAATCAAATTAATATATTGAACTAAAAAAAAAAAAAATACTAATCATTTTTAATGTCATAACTGCTGACAATAATAAGATAGAGAAAAAGGTTTCAGATATCTAATTAAGAAAATTTCGTCAACGAATTTATATTTTATCTTTTAAACGACTTAAAGTTTTATTTAGGAGAATAAACTTTGCATTACATATAGGCGGATTAGTTCTGTTACATAGATACATACGTATCTAATACCTGCTTCTCTTTGTTCATGCATTACGCAATAAATAGAATGTCACTTGTTTCATGACCTTCTCATTCAAACTTAAGTTTTGAATTAAAATTCTTGACGTTCATTACAAAAACGTTGAGAAACGAGTGTTGTCTAAAATTAGATATTAATGTGAACATTTTTTTATTCTCTGGAAAACAAAGAACGAATAAAATAAAGAATTATGGAAGAAAGCCTAGCGTAATACTTTCATTCAAATTTCGCACTTCACGTGTAGACCATATTTTTAATTAATAAATACAAGTAAATAAAATAGTAGATATAATAATAAATTTAGAAATAAAACAGACGAGAACCGAATCGGTCGGTGTACTGTGCAATTTTTTCCGTGGAAAAAGAGTTACAATTGAATGAATCTGCTTTATTTTCAACGTAACGGTATACAAATAAAAGAAACAGAGGCCAAATTGGCCTTTCAAATTGGTTGAAATTGGGTCAGGCTTGCACAAACAAACAAGAGTGGTAAAATAGCCGACGCTGCTGCAAACGTTAACAATATTTTTGATTTCAATTTAATAATAAAAGTTCGTGTCCAGATTTCTTTTCTGAATGTTTATATTGTATAGTGTTACATACGTACATAGGTTACGTCAATATAATCTGTTAATTTTTTCTATGCGGAAATTACGTTTTTGTAAAAAAAAAACAGACACGCATTCTCATGCGGGTAGTGCATCTACTGAGTCATACAATATCGGCTTGCGTAGCTAAACTCTGTGACCTTCTATCGTAACACATAATTTTTTTTTAACTGAAGTAATTATCAGAACTCTCTATCAGTAACTTTCCCGTGAAGCAAAGATTTTACTCGATTAAGTTGTCATTCTACTTTAACAATAACATAATAAAGTTTTCGTATAAGATAGAATCAAAATATACATCAGAGAATTAGATACATTGAGAATAATTCGATTGTGATGCGTCCCAAATCATCATTTGTTTTGTCCCACGCAATGAACAGGCGTCAATTAGTATCCGACATTTAAATGCGGCCAAGCGTTTACGCGCAGCCGTGATTCGGTTTTCGGCATTCGGTATTCTGTGATTAGGGATCTGAATCGAGAAAGGTTGGCATTTAAAAAGGGTCACATTAAATGTGCCATACTGTGACATCAAAGCGATTAATGGCTTCTCGCAGGATTGTGGAACGCCGCGATATTTTTATTCAATCCAGCTAAATACGATGTTTGACTTGGACATTTATTTCACATTCCCTCTACGCTTTTTATTGTATTTGAATTAGAAAGGAAAATATAATAAACGTTTATAAATAGTCATTTATATAAACGTAAAAATTGAATGAAAACACCCAGTTTTTTTACGATTATTAGTATCGGTTAGAACATCCTGTGTAACAGAGAATTGAGGTTAACTCATGTAACAATATTCTACACACGATGTTCTCTTCTATATTATAAATACTTCATGGTTAACTTGCTCTTAAAATCTCCCTTAATTATTTCTCCCATGTCTATGGTATGAAAGTCCTTAGCCTATTATAGTTTAAACTGTTACACAAAGTATATATTCCACAACAAACAATAATAATCAGAAGCCAATGCAATTTAATTTAATATAAATTCAATTAACATTATCGCTTACCTAATCGATCTCTAACGCACTAAGTCATTATTAATTAATCCTTAAACAGCCAATTTGGATTCCAGTTTCAGCGGACAAAGCAATTGAAAACTGGACATTATATTATTATAATTTAATAAACATTGCAAGGATACAGATATGTCTGTCGGTCTCGAAGATAATTAGGATTCACACGTGACAAGTGAGAAGGGTTAGACAATGAGGTTCAAACCGATTATGTCTTTTTTATGTAAAGATCAACTTTTACGTAGGTTCTCACTGTAGACACATTTCTGTCCTTGTCATTATCGATTTAAAAACAAAAATAATGATATATTGTATACAAATAATTACGCGTCGGAGGCGCAAATGTTAAGCGCTTGACCGAACCGGACCGTACTCGACATTGTCCAGGTTCGATCCACGCCATGTTCCAATGTATTTTTTAATTTTCAAATTGCATATGAACGATATCCGACGCTTTTACGGTGAAGGAAAATATCGTGATGCAACCTCCATATATCGACAATGAAATTCAAAGATATATGTGAAGCCAACCAACACGCATTGGGCCAGC
>JAODUI010000032.1:3624774-3660936 GCA_027563995.1 Papilio gigon
GCTGGCCCAATGCGTGTTGGTTGGCTTCACATATATCTTTGAATTTCATTGTCGATATATGGAGGTTGCATCACGATTTTTTCCTTCACCGTAAAAGCGACAGATAATGTACATATGCAATTCGCAAATTGAAAATGACATTGGTACATGGCGAGGATCGAACCTGGACAATGTCGAGTACGGTCCGGTCAAGCGCTTAACAACTGTGCCACCGTCGCTCTTAATGCTAAGTTATATACGTATGTATTTTTAGGCGATCCGAGGCTCGTTTGCCCCCTTTAATATAAAAAAAAAATGTATTAAATTTAGTTTTGTTTTTTCTGTGGAACTTTCCATCTCAACTGTAAATGTAGCTGGAACGTCATCATTTTTCGCTAGTACTTATAATTGCTTTTGAGCACTCACAGTAGACATTTTTGATTTTTCCAATAACAGCCAGGTAACGGACGTGAGCGAAATTTCTTTTGAAATCGCTATTACGTTCTAGTACAAAGAGTTTTTAAACGAAATACGTTTTTTTTTTATTATTGGCTTTAACACTTATTTAGCTATAAATACTAGCTACTTGGCTAGCTAACAGTTCTAAAATCATTCATATTATTGTATTATTTATATATTTTAGAATGAATTGAATTCAATTTTGAGTCGTCTTAAAGTTAGTTGCAACCCGTTGGGAGCCAACAGCAAAACTGTAAGAGCCAGACAATGGGTAACGCAGTTCAAACAAAAGAGAATTATATCATGGAAGCACCGCTGACTATGACTTTCCAAGCGAAAGTTAAAACCTCCTTTGTTTGCTAAAGGACACATAATTAAGGGCTTTAATTTATTATGCACAGCTTTATTTATTTCTACAATTGTTTCTCTCATTATTTAAAATCACCGTAAGTCGATTACGAACGTAAAAATGAATAAAAAAACACGATTAATAATTTTTCTTTATGAAATTGGTATCCTTTCAGGTAGACCGACGACTTAGTGCAGACGGCGAGAAGTCGTTGGATGTGAAAGAAGGGCCGCATACTGTGGAAGGCATCGAGGAAGGCCTATGTCCTGCAGTGGGCAGATAAATGCTAATGATGATGATGCTGAAATTGGTATAGAATTTGAATTAAATAATAATCCATTTGTAAATATTTAAACTATTTAAAATCTAAGATTCGCAGTTAATGTATATATGCATAAACCAAGTGGGGTAGTTAATGAAAAATACGGGCCTTAAATTATATGAACAGTTTAATTTTCATGGAAATGTCTAAATTAAAATGTTCAACGTTACAAAAGTCTACAATGATAACATAAATGTAAACAAGCAAAAGTGATCGTTCTCCTAATGACGAAACTTGCACAGCTCTGCGACGCTCCGGAGCGCGTCAAGAATAGACTTATCGGTGTTAATCGCGCCACCAGATAATTTCCAAGAACAAATTTTAAACTTTCAACTTTAAATAAATTAACATTATATCTTTCTTAAACTGAACGTATTATTTCCACAAAAAAAAAAGTAACTGTATTCTAATATTGTAATGAAAATGTAATGAATTAAATTATTTTTGCTGTTTATTTTCTTTTAAATATAAACAGGTTTTTGTTAATTTACTAATATTTCCTTCAACACACCTTGACACTTGAGCTAGGAAATGGTTTACGAGAATAGTTGATTAGCAGGATTCGAACTCTCGTTCATGTCGTTGGAAGTCCACCCCCTTAAACATTAAATATTACTTATTTATAACTTAACAGTTAACTGATACATTTCTTATTTCGGTACTGTAATAAAGTGTAAATCGGATTTTTGAGGTATAACAAAAATATAAAAACTTTTGCCGACAGATTAAATTCCATAGAATTACTACAATCTACCATTTCTTCCTCCTATTTACGGTCAAAACTACCGCTTTTTGATAGGTTTATTAACGACGATTTGATACATGGTTTCCGAAAGAATCATCTTAAACTTGTTCATTATAACTTTCTGGAGCGGGTTAATCAAACGCTAGAGGCGATGTTGAGAAAATTATTAGTTGTATTGAATAACAAGACATCAGATAGAACTGGAGTTCTATGAGTAGGTACTTCCGTACCACGCTAACACATTCCCAAACTTGGCAGTAGTAACTTCATTTCTCTGTATCAGTTTGTGGCCGCTGTAAGAAAGTTTCCACCAACTTGTCTACAAGCTTGTCGAACTGAATTAAGAAATTGTTATATGTTTTTTATATAACATACCTATATCGATTTATTTGTTCACCCAAAAAAGGATAAAAGTAAGTTTTTATGAGGAAACTTTATTAACAATGATTTCAGTTTTATTATTTAATTATATGTTGAATTATAAAGCGCAATGTAACAATTACAATAATCAAATTCTTCATATAATGAGTAACCTTCTTCGCTTACGAATTACGAATTTGTTTGAAGCTATTTAAATTACATTTAATAAATATAAAATATAATTTAATCAAACAAAATTCACAAAATTCCATTTCAATTTTATCGTAAAACGATAATTTATACTAATTAATTATATAACAAAATGATAATTTAAAGTTTAGATGTAAATTGAAATATTCCACAGATAGAGTTGCAAGTCACGCAATTGATGATTCCCAGTTTACAAAGGACCCAATCACGCGGCACTAACTCACAAGTCTTCAAAATATAAGTCACGTTCTCGCCCTTCAAACTTAAACAACGCCTTCCACCGACACTTATCTGCAACTCCCAATTTCAAATTCACCTAAAGTTTAAAGCTAGAATTCGTATTTATATTACGCAAAAGATGATTTCCAATCCGGAAAGGTCCATACAGAAATGTAATCGTACCTATTCACCTACCTACCTGATCGCGGTCTTTGAAAAAAAAACAAGTCAACGACAATATATTTCATGTAGCTGATGTCTGCGAACGTAACTTGGGCTATTCTTTTTTTTTAATTCTGTATTGACGGAGTTGCCAGGAACGGCCAGTTTTTATTACAACTTGTAATAGTGTAGTAAAGTTAAGATGACTTCAGATCTCGAATGGGTTGAGATGTCAGGCACAGGATTGACTATTCAAGGCTCACAAAGGAGCCAATCATGCCGCGGCCGCCGGCCCCGGCACGTCTTCGTACTTCCGACTTGATCATTTCGAACGTCATTTTCATAAAAATATAATGCCACCAAATTTTTATGATCAAAATTCATGGATCTATTGTTTGAATAACTTATGTAAAAATATTATAATAATACATTATTCGTATTTACTTAAGTGTATTGTTAATCTAGAGTTTTTAAGTTAAAATTAAAGTTACACCAAAAAAAAGTGAGTTATAATTCTAAATGTGAAAAATAACAACAAATTAAACCAAGAAAATAAGTGTATTTTTTTTTAATATTTCCCAATTACAATTTTTAGTTTTTAGTTTCTACTGTAGGTCTCATTAGACTTAAATCCATTCTTTTTAAAAACGGAAATAACAGAGTGCTAGAAATTAAACAATAATATCAGGCGTCTGCCAGACAGCAGTTTAACAATGTAGGTCACAAACTAAGACAAAAGACTATTTCTACTATGTTCTAAATTCCAGTTACATTTAAGTTGACCCTCGCTCAAGGGTTCACTACGAATAGTACGCAAATACTTTAAATTGAAAGAAATTTTAATATACTTACAAATAAAGATAGAACATTGAATATTACCAATAATAATATATTCAAACTTCTTGAATCCAAAACGTAATACTAAAATAGTTAAAACTGAGATAAAGCTGATTAATTTTGCTATAAAGCGGATTATTTTATGAAAGCACTTAGCTTTTACTTTCCAGGACAACTGTTGTTTATGGTTTTCGCACAGAATATCTTACCATCTCAATAATATCATAAATACGAAAGTTTACATGGATATCTCTTATCATGTGACTCTATGACATTTAAAAGCAAAATTAGCAGACAAACATGCAGGATCAAACACATTACCTATAATATTAGGTTAAGAAACTAAATTTAAATAGTTTCATGTGTGAGAAATATTATACTATTGTTCTTTGTATGGTTACCAAAATTAACCATAAATTAAATCTACCGCCAAAATCTTTCCAAATAAATCGTTTCTAAAATGTTCAGTAACAAAGTGGTACTCGCTGTTGCTAACAGAGAAGGCTAATCACGCAGCTCTGACTGTCAAGCCCTCGGGAAAAGCACGTTTTTCCACTTTACCCTTCTTTGCACCCTTTTTGGACAAAACAGACAAAATATCATTTATAGAAAGTATAAAGAAATTTCAAAATAAAAAAAAAACAAGCAAACCCCGCCATTTTATTTACAATATAAATTTAAAATATCTATTGCCCGCCCCTTCCTTATAGAATAAAAAAAACGCAAATAAATTTTGTTCACGAAAAATGATTTTTCATTCAAAGTTACATGTATTAATATGTGGACAATAATTGACCGAGTTACTTGTAGTGTAAATTATAATTTAACCATAAGTTTTTTTCGCTTGTCGAGATGTCCTAAGCTGAACCGTCGATTAATAAAATTACGGACGGTTAATCCGTTCTTAAACAACGGAAGCGTGACGTCACGGTTTTAATTTTCTAATGTCAGGCGCCATAGCTGTAAGACTTTCCTTTATTCTTTCCGAATCGTGGACGGAAACAATCCAAAAGTTACACCATTAAGATAAAGTTCGCTCTAGTACACTTTGAGCTGTAATTAATTTTCATTATTCTTCAAAACTAAAATTTCGTAACTAACTATACTAAATAAAGTATAAAGGAAATTTATTAATGTGCGTTCCTTAAATTTATTTTTAGTTCCATAGTACATTAACTAATATTATATTTTGTATGAATTCCCATCAAACTAATTACTGATCACTTCATTAAATCATTTTGCTAGTACGTGGCGTGATCGGCAATTCTATTGCATAAATACTTATAAGATTAGGAAATTAATGTAATCTCTGAAAAGATTTTTTTCATCCATCCACTCATACAAAGCGAGTCATTTTTTCACTGTAAGCTTTCAGATATGATACCTTTTCAGGGTATTTTTTACTGTTACTTCTTTTATGGCTATCGTTAAAAACATATTAAAAATTAATTCGTTGTCTTAAAGTTCATCTATAATCAAACGATACTTCTCATTTTAAATAAATATTTAATCAGGGCAACAAGGGTTTAAGCCCATCCCTATCTTTACTCGAGTTTTTCAATTTTTGTTTTTTATACTAATATGCCTTTTTTATCTAATTTGCAGTAAAATAAAATATAGAATCATATCGGTTTATCGGTTTTACACGAAACATAGTTTCTAAACCGCTGTGTCTATGGTGTCTTGGTGAAGCATGACAACACTGTAGGACGCGCCGCTTGCAGCTGTCACATTTGCTTTCATCATAAATCTCAGTGGAGAAAAACAAAAATTTAACTGGGTTATAGTAAGTTGTACATATTATTACATATTCTCAATTTATGGAGCAACCACAGAAATACTAAAACGCATTTTCCATTTATAGATGCACTTTAAAAATATATAGAAATGGACCAGCAATTTTCATTGTCTTGGAACAATTTTCACGGAAACTTGAGCAAAGGTTTTGCCGGTTTGCTTGGGAAAGGTGAATTCGTAGATGTTACGCTAGCCGTCGAAGGGCATTTACTTCAAGCTCACAAAGTTATTTTATCAATATGTTCTCCGTATTTCAAGAAAATGTTTCAAATGAATCCTTGTCAACATCCTATAGGTAAATATCAATTCTTATTATCAAATGACTAAAGTTAGTCTAAAAGAACTAGTTAGTTTTTAATGCCGTAACGCTCTATTCTACTTTCAGTTGTATTGAGGGATGTGACTCTCAAAGCTATGAAAGATCTCTTACAATTTATGTATCATGGAGAAGTCAGCGTTAAACGAGAAGATCTCACTAGTTTTATAGGAACAGCTGAAGTTTTACAAATCAAAGGATTAACTAATAAAGAGGTAAGAATAGAAAATTCACTGACCAATAACCACCAACATGTTGATACATTGTAGAATTATAAATTCAAAGTAATGATTTTTTTTTTAAATAATACTATATAATTTGTTTTAGACTGATGATGAAGAGGAAAGAACAAAAGATTTATCTAAGCAGACTCTGGTGCACCAAAACAGTAGCCCTGATCCCGAGTCAAGCACATCCGAGAACTATGATAATAGTCCTAATGAATTACCAGAGAGCAATGAACAAGAAATAGTGAAGCAAAGACAATTTATAGAAAAACTTCAAAGGTTGAATCACTTAAAGAGAAAATCAGATGAATTCCTACAAAGTGCATACTATTCTGATATCTTGAACACGGAAAAACGAGCTAAAATCAATGACAAAATGGCCTACAATAAAGTTAATAATTTACTTCACAACAGCAGTTACGATAACTTTAAAAATGTTTATGACGAGTCCCCCATAGACATAACCCCTACACTGAACACATCTGTGCACAAAGATAATATGGATAAAGATATTGATGAGTGTAAAGAACAATCTTCAAATCAAATAGAATTAAAAACCGAATGTGACGAAATAGACATTGTTGTGACAGATCCTGCCGTTTGCACAACACCTAAAAGTTACGAAGGATCAAGGGAAAGCAAAAATAATTCGACAGTTGCATTGGACTACCCATCACCTCAGGACAGTAAGTATTATTAATGACTTATTTAAAATCTCATTTCCTGTATTTTGTAAATAACAGTGCCTTACTAAGGAATGTATTTTGTTACTATACATTTTCATAGGTGATCTTTTGCAATCAATATATAACGCCTCTTTTTGCCATTAACAGAGATTTTTAACAAGATGGCATTCAATTTGTTACTATAGACTTTTATATAAACAAAATGCACTCTAGTTCATAGTAATTTCATATTTAAGTTAGCTTATTAATGCTTTCTTGACTTTATCTTTTGTAAATAACAGGATTATAGATTGTGTTGAAAATGCAATCCTTTGTTAATTTTTTTTATGACTATGTTGCATATTTTCTTTAAAAAAAAAAACACTTCACTTTGCACACTTGTAAACACGATGGCATTTTCAACATTTTAAAATCCTTTTTTTTATAACACAACACTTAGATAATTATTTTCAAATGTAAATGAAAATGCCCATCGTGATTTCAGATACGACAAGTTTGAACTCATTATTTTTGGACCTTAAAAACTTAGTCAATGGTAAGGTGACTAATGCAATGTTAAGAATTAATGCTAATGAAGAATTCACAAGGCCTATGCTTGAACATCGTTTGGTTACGATACCACAGAAGGAAGACGGGAAGAAGAAATATCCGCAACGCTCCTGTAGACTGTGCTGGAAATTAGGAAAGAGGCGGGATACTCGGTTCATGTGTAGTGCTTGTGAACTACCATTCTGCAAGTCGCCGTGCTTTGAAATACACTTTAACGGTGTTTTCAAAGTGTCCCAATTACAAGGAGATTATTTTGCTACATAAAATTATATTTCACATCACATACCCAATATGGGTATTATATTGTAGGTATAAGATTACAATAAGAAGTGATATTTGGTTAGAGCGACAGTATAGAGTTGAATCAAAGATTCAAAGGAAATTGGGACCAAAATTTCAATTCCTATAAACATCCTATAAATAAGAAGAAAAAGAAACATTAAATTATTTATCAATTTATAAATACAGCTATATTTCTATAAAAATACTAAGTATTCAGATAAGAAAGATGCATTTGAAGTAATATTTAAAATTATGCAAATATTTGATACTGTGATAAAGAACATTTGGATTTGATACAAAGTAACTGCTTAGTCACTCAATATATTTTTTCAAATTTTATTACGACAAAAAAATATTGTGCCATCTACCCTCTGCCATATATTTAAAGACTTTTTATTGCTCATATTCTAGTCTATTTATTGTATTGAAATAAGTGTATGACATATTACTCAAAAAAAAAAAATAACTTAAACCATAAATATGTTCTGTTCACTCTGGTATGAGATTTTATTACCATATTTATATTTAAAAAAAAATATTTTAAAACTGAGTAGCTTTACTAGTTGATGAATTATGCGATAGACAATACCGTTGCACGCATCACGCTTTTTTCTCCATACATTTTTGTTCAGCAGCTTCCACTCATAGTTTTTACTTATAAAATTAGATTTTAGAATCTAAGATAAAAAAAATCTCATACTAAAATGAACAGATAAATAAGGTAATTGTATGATCTCTGGCTTCAAGGTTATAAAGCCAATTTTTTTTACATTCCTGCATTTTTGCTTTTTGACATTTTTGGCTTGGCTGATTTTTTATATTTTTTTTTTACATGTACCCCTAGTGTAAGATGAAAACCATAATAAAATATTTTTGTATTTGTGTGATGTTACTATATGTTACTATATCATAGTGACTTAATATAGTGTTTTATATCTATAATTAAATGATTTTTTGCATAGTTATTCATTTCATTGTCCCTCAAAAAAGAAACATACATCCTTACGTATACATTAATTTAAAATGTATATTTTTTAATTATGATATTATTTAACTTCATCAATTGATTATTTTTATTTAAAGTATTTTGTAAAAAATTAATACTAAAGTTGGATGTCATTTTTCTACAACACATACAGAACATTAGACTAAAGCCTGATAAAGTAATTGGCATTCTGCAAAAATGCAATTTAAAATTTTGCTATTGAAATCACAACTCTCATGTGAAGTGCGTCGTATTGTACTTTATACTCATGTTATTGTGCACGCATAGTACACTAAAGTCTAATTTATAGATCAATTAAGATATGTTTTGTTTTACATTACAGGTGCTCTATCATTAGTAATGAACGGTACCAACGAAAATCAACAGTTGCCGGTACGTTACAAATATATTTACAGCAGGAAGGGGCATAAACAATTAGTGCATATGAACTTTGTGTACACTAAACATTCGACAACGCACGGCAAAACATCGTGGCGATGTGTCCAGTACTTCTCGTTAAACCGTTGCCCGGCAACGGTAGAGACCATAGACTCGATGATATACGCGGTCAACCATCAACACAACCATGAAGATTGTTATGAGAAATTATCAAGAAATAATATTTACGAAATGAACATTACTCCAAAGTGAAACTTGTTTTTGTGATCTTACAGTTGAGATTAACAATAATTTAAAAATACTTCTTTAAAAAAAACATAACTTGGATTCAAATCCCACGTGAGTTTCGTTTACTGACACAACAATTGTAATAATTTCAGCTTACATTCTATTTCAAGATATATTTTACTACATAACATTGGCATGGTTAAGCCAAGAGTTTTTTAAATTTATGAAAAGAAAATTAAGGATAATAGACCTTTTTACTGCAAAAATTATTGTTAATCTTAATTGAAATTCTAGATGTAAAAATAGATTTGTAAATTGTAAAGTTCCTATATACTATTATTTATAATTATGCAATAAGTAACACTAGTGGTATTAACACATGTAAACATTAATATATTGAAATAAACTTAGTTTACATAAAGAAAAACATATATATCACATTTTGGTGTAGTACTTCATTATAACATTCATACCACATTTACAAGATTTTTATGAGAAACATTAAAAATACACAATCCTTATAAGTATGGATTTTTATAAATAAACATTTGTTTACCTCAATAATAAGACAGTTTACTATGCGTTTTTAAATAAAAAAATCAAAGTGACAATGACCGAGATCAGTCCAAAATCGATACAGTAGTATTTCATTTAGATTGCACCAAAAAGTATTTGATTTCATTATTTCCAATAAACCTCTTATGTCTTGCATGTCAAGATAACATCATTGTTCATGGTACCCTCTGTATCTAGTCATGAATTGTATTTATTTTCTAAGAAAAAAAAATGTATTGCCTTTAAAATAAGAATCAATATTATATAAAAATCACTTTATTTACCTTCAAATAAAATATGTTTCAGTAAATAAATAAAACTCAATTTTTTAATCGTTTTGATGTGTCTATGGATACGTTCGTGGAAAGCATTGCGGCTGCCCTTTTTCTCGGTCTATGCTTCTTACTAAACCCAACGCCTAAAAAAAAATATAGTTACATTACTTTTTATAGTAAATTCACAAATTTAATAATAAAAGCTAAATTAAATGTATAGGCTTTTTCTACTGGTCATAATAATGTCATTTAATTCATTCAGAAATAAAAATCATAGACATTAACTAAAATTGAAAAAAAAAACAAAAAATGTTCTTAATTACGACACGGCAGGGGAATGAAACGAGTTAAACTTATTTCGTTGTCATTATTGTGTATGTGTAGAAAATCTTATTTTATATACTTACGTATATCTACATCTGGTTTTTCTTTCAAACCAAAAGATTTAGCCACTGCGTCCATGTCCATTGTTAACAAATTAAAAACGTGCTTTAACTTCTTTACTTCAAATGCTCGTATGTATCCTTCAAAAGCTTCCTCGGCCATTGTAATAAATTCCGGATTATCTAACGCTATATCAAGCTGGAAATACAATAGTTATATATCTTTAGATTATTTAGGAAAAAAAAGATTTCACTGTGCATACATCCTTTTTGGTTAAAATTTTTAAAATATAAAACTTACCATCTTTTGAAGACTGTTCAATTTATCCCAGAACTCATATTTGTCTAAATAGATTTTAGCTTGTTTAAGATATTCTATGAATTCCGTCTCTTCTGGCCTTAGCAACAAGACTGCGCGACCTGCGGCCCCCAAGCCTCGAGCTGTTCTTCCAACTCGGTGAATATATTCCTAGACAATATCAAATAAAAATAACATGCTGAACTGAAAGCAGAGGCAGTAAAATTTTTACTCAACTCTGTTAGAATTATTTCTCGTAAACAAATTACTATAAATCGAAAATTTATAATTATAAAGACATATTAAAACCTTCACAGCCAGCAACTATGTCGGAGAGTTAACTATAATTAAAAAAAAAAACAATGGGCATCTAAAAATATAACTTACGTTTGCATCGGCTGGTGGATCAAATTGCACGATCCAATCAACAGCAGGTATGTCCAATCCCCGCGCAGCTAAGTCTGTGCAAAACAATGCAACTTTTTGTGCTTTATAAAAATTGTTCATAGTTGCTGTTCTATCAGATTGATTCATTTTACCCTGAAATGAAAAAAAAATATTTATACAATATTCAGTCTAAAACATTCTATATACATTGAACAATAATATGAATGTTGGTGGATTGAGAACAACTGAATTTTAGCGAATTTCAATCTATGCAGCGACTTTTTTTAACTTGTATTGTTTATGAAGTGCATTTTACATGAGATTTGAAGCTATTAAAAATCAAACTTACATGGATACATAGAACTGATAAATTGCAATATTTATTTAAGAATTCATGATGAAACACAACTGACTTACAGCTAGAAAAGAATACCATAAGTTTCAGATTTTGTGTCTTCTTTAACAATTTATACAACCAACAAAGCCGGTATTCTGAGTCACAAATCACGTATCTGAAAAAAAAATACGAAATAAAACAAACACTTAACAGTCAATGCCTCTATTATTTTGTTTGGAAGTTGACTCACAAGGTCCAGTTGATGTTGCTATAGGTTTTAAATAAATCAAGATTTAAAAAAAAACTATTAAACCCAATGTATAAATTACAACTGTCGCTAGTTTTTTTTTTTTTTTGTAATGTTTATAAGAAAATAGGAGTTCATTTAGGTTAATTGTGATCAGAATCTCATTCTTTACAACCATTATATTAAAGTCAAGTTTTAAAAGGAATGATAAACATTTCACCAGATTTTAAAAATGACCATACCTTATACAAGCTACATGAAGTTCATATTCAAAATTTAGACTATTAAATTCCAATACAATTAAATTGCAATTCTCAATAATATCTAAATTGGTATTAATTCTATAATTACTTACCCTTGTTTTAAACCTTCAACAGTTGCCCTGTCATTGTCTTCATTTGTGTTGATTGAGTGTATATCTTCTCTCATCGCTGATTTAATCAGTTCCTCAGTTGTTTCTGCATGAGTTGCACTGAACAACATTGTTTGTCTTTTCTCTACATAAAATAACAATACTTGCTCAAGAATTACAAGATAATTTTGTATTTTAGAAGACTAATATGTTTTCTTTCCATCTTTACATTGTTTATATAGTTAAAAAAATTATTTCTAGAATGAATATTGCACTTACTAGGAAGCCTTTTAATAATTTGTTTCAAGTCCTCTTCGAAACCATATTGATATATTTTATCTGCTTCGTCCAATACTAAACATCGAACATTACTGTAATCAAACTCTTTAGTTCTCATATGATCAAATAATCTTCCTGGGGTTGCAACAACTATATGAACACCTAAAATATATCATACAAATTTTAAAAAACAGGTTACACATAAAACGAGAGTAAATTTTGATATGACAGTTCATAGATGTGGGGGAATAGTATTCTGAGGTGACCTTCTATAGAGGCGAAGACAAGGAATTTTTTTTTTTTTTTCTATTTAATAAAAAGTTATAAAACTAACCGGCGGCAAGTCTATTGCTTTGTATTTTTCTACTTTCACCACCAATAACTAATGCTGAAGTAATTCCTTCATGGTATGATATAATATCCTGGAGTACTTGGTATGTTTGAGTAGCTAGCTCCCTAGTTGGTGATATTATTATACAAAATGTACCTGCAAATAATCAAAAATTAAATAACATATATGCGATAAAAAATTAACTTGGTAACTGTGAAAAATAATCCCATCACCTTGATTATTTAACGATTGCTTGACAACTTCCACCGAAGGAATTAGAAATGCTAATGTTTTTCCGGAACCCGTCTTTGCTGTAGCTACCACATCTCCACCATCTAATGCCTTAGGTAAAACTTCTGCCTGAATATCAGTCATATATTTAAAACCCATAGTTTTTATGGCATCTAATGTGGCCTGAGAAACTTTACATTTTAATGTTTTAAACTTTGTTCTTTTGGTTTCCTCCATGTCAAATAGTCTTAATTTTTCTGAAATTCCTTTCTTCGAACTAAAAACAACCAAGCTAAATCACTATAATACATCTATTTATTTTATTTTCAATATCTGCATATACTTTTATTTATTTTGTTATAAACATAACCTCAACATCAAATTATTAAATGTTTTGTTCAGAAACAGTTTTCATCTGTCAAAAGTCGTGAATTTAAATTCCTACCAATAATCGATACAGTAGCCCCATTAGCTACCAATTTTTTCCAGCATAAAATCGTAAGTCAAGTTTTATTATCTGTGTAGCTTGGAGGAGCTGCGTAGTTATGTTTTCTGACATTTGTCATTTCCACGCTGAGGTTGAGTCCACGTTAGTTTTTAAATGCAGATATTGAATTAAGTGATTTGCGACATGCCTACGCCAGATAAAATTCTAATGCGAAAAATAAAAAAACGCGAGAAAAAGAAATTGAAACTGTTAGCTACAAAGAAACAAAGTAGTGAAAATGAGAATACAACAGGTAACCTCAAAAATACACATAAAGTAATACACCTTACTAGTAGGTTACTAAGTAGTAACCTTAAATACATTTAAAACAAGATTCTTATTTTATATATTTTATTTCATATTATAAAGTCTTTACAAAACCCTTAAACAGTTCCAGATAATGAAAGTGATGACAACAACACATTGAAAAGGCCACATGAAAGCGTTGAAACAGAACCGACGAGTTTACCAAAAAGTAAGTATACTTATATTTGAAAAATTAACGGCAACAGAATCCTACATAGAAAAAGTCTACAAATATTTTTGATTGTAGAAAAACAAAAAAAGAAGAAGAAAGACAAAGTAATAGAGGAAATAAAGGAAGAGACACATCAGAATGATTCTTTAGAAGAGGATAGCAAAGAAAATGTTTCAAATGTGAATGGTGAGGACAAACCAGATGATGGTAGCCAATGTAAGTTATGATCTAATTATTTGACAAATGTTAAAGTTTTCAAGAGTACATTGTTTCTTGTTATAATTCCATCCTAAGTGATATAGTTGTATTTCAACACTTTGATGGTTCTATACTTGGCGAGAGAGACCACAATTTTAGGTGTAACACATCATACAGGGTTGTGTCAGATAATGCACAGTGCACCATTGTCCTCAAGCTGCTGTGATATTTGTAAAGACTTGATCAAAATTCATTCATAACATTTTTTTTTATTTTAGTGCCTGGATCCAGTTTATGCCTTGGTATTTTGTCTGATCAAAAATTCACATCACTAGAAGGGAAGGTATGTGAACCAACTCTAATGGGCATCAAAGACATGGGATTCACAACGATGACAGAAATACAAGCAAAGGCTATACCACCCCTCTTAGAAGGTCGAGACTTAGTTGGTGCAGCAAGAACTGGCTCAGGAAAAACTCTTGCATTTCTCATACCTGCTATTGAACTCATTTATAAGTTGCAGTTCAAACCTAGGAATGGTAAGATATTTGTATAATTATGGTTAAAAACATAAAAAGTCTTTAGTGTTAAGTTAAAATTTGTTAAAGAAAGGAAATTATAACAAGTTTTTGAAATCTCTTTGTAACTCCAGCCTTTTTAAGTTTCCATTTTATAGCTAGATCAAACCCACATTTATTAAAAAAAAAATGAGCACAGTAAAGTTAATACAACTTAGTCTAGGCAGTAGGAAGTCACTGTATGCACAAGGAGGACTTGATACAGTGGAAGGTCTACCCAGTGGGCAAATAAAGGCTGATGATGATAATGATAGTAAATTAATAGGACTTTCGGGAGTCCAAGTTTTATATTTTATTAAGCATATGATGACAAAAAAGGCGAATGTGAAACATCCTCCATACAATAACAGTAGTTATCAAAATGAATTGAATCTCCGGTGTAAGCCGTCGAGGTACATTTGTTTTTGGTCACACACTGATTGTGTATGTTGAGAGTTGTTTAATGAACGCAGAATGGATATCTGATTATTGTGCAATTATTGGACAATATATTTTAATACAAAAACGTTTGTTTAACTTAGTTACTTATTTAAAGGTACTGGTGTAATTGTTTTATCACCAACAAGAGAATTGTCAATGCAGACATTTGGAGTGTTGATGGAATTAATGAAGTATCATCACCATACATATGGCTTAGTTATGGGTGGTGCTAACAGGAGTACAGAAGCTCAGAAACTTTCTAAAGGTAAGTGTTAATAGTTAATGTACTGAAACTAAATACTAAATGCGATGCATATTTGTTTGGTCTGGTATTTCAGATGGGGGTTTATGATCATCACCTCGTAATTTTTTCCTTCAATAGCCAATTTTGTATTAAACTTTATTCTTGTATATTTTTCCAGGTATTAACATACTGGTGGCGACACCTGGCAGGTTGTTGGATCACTTACAGAACACACCAGATTTCTTATATAAAAACCTGCAATGCTTGATCATTGACGAAGCAGACAGAATATTAGAAATTGGTTTTGAAGAAGAAGTCAAACAGATCATAAGACTTTTACCCAGTAAGTGAATTCTGTGTAAAATTGCTTACTAATACATTTATTAAGTTAATGAATTTGATGTTGACATGTTAAGGATACAGATTACCATATACATGGTTGTGAATTCGAATCCAGCCTTTCGACTATTGTCGTATACCATATCCTAAACACAAGCTTCCGACTTAATCAGATTGGTACAAGAAATGCTAACAAAAATCTGCTTATATTTTAAATAAGAAAAGTTGACTTACATAATAAAACCACCTTTCTTATGTTGACATTAGAACGTCGTCAGACAATGTTGTTCAGTGCAACGCAAACAAAGAAAACGGAATCATTGACAGCGCTGGCTGTCAAACACGAGCCCGTGTATGTGGGCGTGGATGACCATAGGGAACAGGCTACAGTCGATTCGTTAGAACAAGGGTAAGTGTTCTAATAAAATTTGTTAAACCTTAATGAATTTTTGTTGCCTAGTTAAATTACTAATGTGCAGGTTTTGTAGTATTACCTTAAAAAATGTAGATGTTGCATACATTTGCATTGGTTTTTTTATTTCTTATATTTATATATTTTATTGTATTTGATTCCAGTTATATTGTTGTACCTTCTGAGAGACGTATGATGGTTCTATTCACATTCCTAAAGAAGAATAGAAAGAAAAAGGTCATGGTGTTCCTGTCCACCTGCATGTCAGTGAAGTATCATCATGAGCTCTTCAATTACATTGATCTCCCCGTCATGTCTATACATGTAAGTATTAAAAAAATGTGACATATATTTTTTTTATAAGAAACAGAATTTAGACTCACGAAAAGAAGAAAATCCAGTGAATTGTTGAACCAATTAATGTTTTGTCAAAAAACATGCTATGCCCTTCGCTATGTTATAAATCTATGCTTAATTTTTTCTTAATACAAATGATTGAGAATGTTTACTATCAGCGTCTAGTATGAGTAATAGCAACCTTGTTATTTCCCAGGGTAAGCAGCAACAAACAAAACGAACGACAACTTTCTTCCAATTCTGCAACGCTGAGAGTGGCATCCTTCTCTGTACTGACGTCGCCGCCAGAGGTCTGGACATTCCAGCTGTCGATTGGATTGTCCAGTACGATCCTCCAGACGATCCCAAGGTGATTATAATTACTGTAAATGTATATAGAAATCACTAAACTAGTAACATATTGTGTTTAGTATTTTTTTAAAGTTAAATCTGGTATTATTTAAAATCAGAAGCATATTATAAAAAAAAGTTTGTTCAAAATAATAAATCTAGGACCTGTTTTTTAATAGTAAGAATGACAGTTAAGCCTAAAACAATAATATGTTGTAGGAATACATTCACCGCGTGGGCAGGACAGCGCGCGGTCTGGGCACCAGCGGCCACGCGCTGCTGTTCCTGCGACCCGAAGAGCTTGGCTTCCTCAGATATCTCAAACAGTCAAAAGTCACTCTCAACGAATTCGAGTTCTCTTGGAACAAAGTCGCCGATATACAACTACAGGTGAGATTAAATTACTAATGTAGAGTATTAACATTGTTATTCTTATTTTTTTAATTCCTGGCATTATGAACATTGGAATACATCTTTAATTAATGAAATTTGTTAATATCAATATTATGTGGATAGCTATAAAGGTAGGGTCGACCCTTCATTACGAAAAGGGCAGATTGTTTATGTTAATATCAATTAATATTAGTAAATTAATAGTTAAATTACGCGAGTTAAACTTGAAATATTTTGTTACAGTTGGAAAAATTAATATCGAGAAATTACTTCCTTAACCAATCAGCCAAGGAAGCCTTTAAGAGCTACTTGAGAGCTTACGATTCACATCATCTGAAAACAATATTCGATATTGACACAATCGATTTAGCGAAAGTGTCTAAATCATTTGGTTTCACTGTACCACCGGCTGTGGAACTAAAGGTCACCCCGAAGGGACCGATGCAGAAGAAACGAGGCGGTGGAGGATTTGGTTACTTCAAGACGCTGAATAAAGAACAGAAGAGAACTAACAAAACGATGATATACAGACAGAAGGGGAATAACAAGCGACCCATTAGCTGAGACACTTTTATTGGCGTTATTTTTTTTTTTCATTTAATATGCTCCATATGGAATAAATGATTTTGAAGCCATGATTGTTTTTTTTTCTCTACACAAACATTCATATTTTATTACTATCAATACATTATTAGTGAAATATAAATAACTATTGCCATAATAAATAAATATGTTTTTATTTCAACACATACACTTTCTTAAAAAAAACACTTAGGCTTACAGGAGAGGCAATTTTAAATAATGACTACAATTAATTGTTTTGTAGATGTTTCATGGAGATAAACCATGGAAGTTATTTCTTCTTGTTATTTACTGTGAAAATTGAATTAAGGATTTAAAATGTCTATATAATCTCTTCATGATTATTTCATCAAATATCAGTTTATTTTTGTAAACCGTAATTATGTTATAAAATTAATTTTTAATACAATAGGAAAAAGTTTTAATACACTATACTTCTATAGTATTGTAGTAACAATTATTAACCAGATAAAATTTGAAAAAGGATACAAAAATCTATATGTGGTCTCACTAAAAATCCAAATCCATTCGCCGCTGCATCTAAATCCATATTTTTGATGTCAAAGAATTTAGACAATGGGTGCTTTTTGTAGCACCTTAAAAACGATAGATACGCCTTTCTAGCCAAAATCCTCATAACCCCATTGTCCTTGATTAAATCTTGTAACTGGAAGTAATAATTATATACAAATATATAATAATACTGGTATTATAAGCCGTAGTAAACAATTTGTTTTATCCAGATTCAAGCATTAAAAACAGAGTCAAATAATAACGTAGTTTTTTAAAATTTTATTGGGCAGCATTTATTTAAATTATTACCATTTGCATCACTCCACTAGTAGGTACATCAAAATTGTATTTGTCCAAATAAACTTTTTTAGTCTTTAGAAAATCTATAAAATCCTCTTCTTCCGGCCTTAGAAGTATGACTGCATTGCCTGTTGTATTGTTACCTCTTGCTGTACGACCCACTCTGTGGATATACTCCTATAAGTATAATATAGTTTACTTTCAACCTTTCCTTCATAATTACTAATCGCGCAATAATTAAAGTGATACCATAATTATTATCAAAGATTTTAAAAAAAAAAACAAGAAAAATTATGCACTTCGCCACTAAATTAAATTTAGCTGTGTCAAATTTCACATTCATCTGTTTACGCAATTCTCTTAAAAAAGTATAAAAACTTTTAACTTTACATATTATAATTATAAAGTGAAAATTTTTTGTCATTAGGTATCTGTAATAATCTAAGGAGTTTAAGATATACTGTCATTATGTAGGATATAGTAACAATTAACATATTTGGAGCCACTCACTAACATTTCAAGTTCAGAACAAAGTATAATGACATGAACAACATATAGGACTTCTTATATATCTACACTTTTAGTATATTGACCTTACCTTAACATCTGTAGGTGGGTCATACTGCACAATCCAATCAATTTGAGGTATATCCAACCCTCTCGCTGCAACATCTGTACAAAACAGTACACCTGTCTTTGCTTCTACAAAACTCCTGTATGCTTCTTTTCTATTAGCTTGACTAAGTTTTCCCTGAAACATAAATATCCACCAGTTAAGGCTGTATAAGGCATATCTATTTATATCTAAGTTTATGATTAAAAAATATAAGACCTCATAAAATAATTGTATCAAGGAATCAATAAAATAGTGTTATAATTAAATCTACTTACATGTATACTTATAACTGGTGCTTTACAATGACATTTAAAAAACTCATAATGAAAGTCAACAGATTTGCAAGATGAAAAGAACACCATCACTTTAAATTTCTTGCATTTCTTCAACATTTTATGTAACCAAGGAATCCTCTCCTCGATTGGACAAATAAAATACCTACAAAGTATTTTTAATATACATTTTTAGAATTCATCTAAAACTATATCTATGCTAGAAAACAAACACAATAACTGGTCCTGTAGTACATGACATATAGTATCCAAAAATAGTAAGTCTAGGTCTATAAGTTCGATAGTTATACTTTAAAAAAAATTCAGGTATGGTGAACAGTTGTATGTTTATGGGTTACTAAGTGACTGCTTTCTAGGCTCAAGCAATAGGTATTGCAGGTGTCCATGGGCGTAGATGATCGCTCTTGTGAACCCGATGATGGTTTGCCCCCACCTATTCCTACCTTCTTCTCTATAAAAAAAAATCTACAATAAAATAAAACACCGATTTTATCTTACCCTTGTTGCAGTCCCTTTACTGTTTTAACATTCTCCTGTGTTGAAATTAGTACGGGACTACTTTTCATTGATAGTCTAGCAAGATTCTTTACCTTGTCATCAATTGTTGCGCTGAATAATGCAGTTTGTCTATCCTCTGAAAGTAATATTATTTCCTAAACAAAAGAAACAACTAAGGTCATCTCTATCATTTAACAGACAGCCAAGTCTAGTCCAACTTAATTATCTATACATAGGGAAATGTAAAATTAAATTAAACTAGTTTGATATCTGTAGCAAACCAGACTACCATAAATTTATTATGAACTGTATTTAAGAAATATAAAAATTATAACTCAATTCTCGATATGGTCATACAGATGATTTAAAAATGGATATCAATAAACTGCCACTTGAAACATACCTGGTAATAACTTTATAATTGCAGCAATATGCCTTTCAAATCCAGCTTCAAGCAACTTGTCTGCTTCATCTAAGATTAAGCATTTCATATTTCTAAAATTAAAATCAGTATTCTGCAAATGATCTAGCAACCTTCCAGGTGTACTTACGAGAATATTTACACCTGTAATAATTGAGAAAAACTTTTTGAATAGAATTTGAAAAATCTTATTTGGGTGGCATAAAACAACTGAAATACTGAAACTGAAACATTTTATATTTCATAAAATAGTTGATGTCGACGTCCTTCATCTATTGACAAGAAAAGTTACCAAAGATATTTGACCACAATTATTTATAAAATACAAATATATCTTTTTTATTAATGCAAATATTTTAGATGGATGGATGTTTGTGAGCAGGTAACTCAAAAATTGCTAAAGAAACCATTATGAACTTTGAGGCATAAATAGAGAAAGCTTTATTTTAATTTCATGCTTACAAAGTCATGGACAACTGCTAGTAATTAATAGAATTCAAAATTCAACAATAGTAAATGTACGAAAATGTTTACTTCTAAACAAATATCTACCTTTTTGTAATAACTTTATCTCTTTGTGTTTTTTCACCCCTCCAACAATCAATATATGTGACAAATCAATTTCTGTAAGCAATTTCTTCAACACTTCATATGTTTGTAAGGCTAACTCTCTTGTAGGAGATATAATAACACAACCCACACCTAAAACAGGAAATAATTTACTTTACTTCTTGATTCTGATACAAATAGTCTTCCAATATTTAAAAATTAATAAATCCTTTACCATGCTTTGGTGTGAATTTTAATCTAAGCAAGTTTTCAATCACAGGAATTAGAAAAGCCAATGTCTTCCCACTGCCGGTTTTTGCTGCTCCTATAAGATCTTTTCCCAACAAAAAATGCGGAAGAATTTTAACTTGTATTTCAGTAGGTTTTACAAAACCTAATAATTTAAGGGTATCTAAAATGCGACAATCAATTTTTCCTTTTAACATTGAAAATGTTGAATGAGTGATAATATCTACGGTATCCATGGCATATTAGTTGAGAAGGCAATTTTTACACATTTGTTTAAAATTAAATTGAAATTGTCTGTCCACAATTTGTTGACAATTGAAAATTTCGTTACTACCGTTACTACCCATTACTAAGGAGGTGACAGTCAGCAGTGTTTTGACATTTGACAATGCATTGCCAAGGACGGTTATAAAGTCTATTATTTACTCGACTAATCGTACCTAGTTCTCGACTATTTCTTATTTAAGATCAATGCATTTGCCAGACTTAATGAGTATTCAAATGAAATGCATTAATCTTTATAAATCTCTATTTTTAATTACTTATTTATAAATCTTTTCGATTATCTGTAACGGTAACGAACGACGATTCTTATAAGGATTTGGAGTGAAAATGGAACTTTAAATTTGACAAATCACAATTCTCCACGCGGTTATTGTTCTGCTGTTTTTTGCTATCTTAACAATTTTAATTTATATTCAATTGAATTAAAAGTGTTATAGTCTGTTAGCAGCATGAAATAAATAAACGTCAGCGTCAGCAGTTGGCTGTCAGTTTCCTACACGTTCTATTTATCAGATAGCCGTTCCCATTTACCGGTGTAAGAATTGTTGTTTTAATCATGGTTAATTCACCTTCTTGGGTCAACCATTTTCAAGCATTTGTATTGATTATTTTCACATTTGTTATATCCGCTCAGTCCGACGTTCCGAGACCGCGCGGTGTTTCTTTATCTAAAGCGTCCCTTTATTCTCCTACGAAGGATTTTACATGTTTTGATGGAACTGTGACCATCCCATTTAATTTCGTGAACGATGATTATTGCGATTGTTTCGACGGAAGCGATGAGCCTGGGACATCAGCGTGCTTGAATGGCATTTTCCACTGCACAAACGCAGGTCACCGGCCGGAAAACATCCCGAGCTCTCGGGTTAACGATGGTGTATGCGATTGCTGCGACGGAACTGACGAGTATTCGGAACCCCAGACATGCAAAAACACATGTGAGGAAATGGGAAGAGAAGCCAGAGCTGAAGCTCAACGTTTGGCCGACCTACATAAAGCTGGTAATCATTTACGAGTTGAGTTAATAGTGAAAGGAAATAAAAAGAGAAATGAAATGGCTGAGCAACTTTCTCAATTGGAGAAAGACAAAACTGAAGCACTGAAAATTAAAACAGAAAAGGAGTCCCTGAAAAATGAATTAGAGGCTAAAGAAAATGAAGTTTTGCAAGTATACAGAGATGCAGAGGAAAAGGAAAGAAAGAGAAAAGCGGAAGAAGAAAAAGAAGCACTCATCAAGGAAGGCACTGAATATTTCTCAATGTATGATTCAAATGATGATAATGTGTTAACAGTAGATGAAGTAAAAGTTGTAAATGCTTTTGATAGAAATAAGGATGGAGAAGTGGACCAGGAGGAAATTCAATATTTCTTAGGTAACAATGAAAGTGTAGACAAAGAAACCTTCTTGTCTACAACATGGCCAATGCTGAAACCTTTTGCAATGTCGGAGCAAGGTGTGTTCCAGCGGGGAGAAGAAAATGAGGAAGGTGATGATCATGATGCAGATGAGGGTACAAGGGATTTAGAAACTGATGAAGGCGAAAATGATGAAGAAAATGCTGAAGATGATCTGCCACAAGATGTTGACCAGGATGTAGAACCTGAGAACAGCCGAATCTATGATGATGAGACACAAAAAATAGTTGATGAAGCTACTGAGGCCCGTCGCCAATGGACAGATGCTGAAAGAGCTGTTAGGGAAATTGAATCAAACATCAGAAACTTCCAACAAAATCTAGAGAAAGATTATGGTCTTCAACAAGAATATGCTACTCTTGATGGACACTGCTTAGAGTATGAGGATAAGGAATATGTGTATAAGCTATGTTTATTCCAGAAGGTTACACAGAAATCTAAGAATGGAGGATCAGAGGTTGGTCTTGGTAACTGGGGCGAATGGGCTGGTGAGGATAACAAGAAGTATTCAGTGATGAAATATACTAATGGCATTGCCTGCTGGAACGGGCCAAACAGAATGACAACAGTAAATATACATTGCGGATTAGAAACAAAGATGTTATCGGTCTCAGAACCGTATCGTTGTGAATACAATATAGAACTGGCTACACCGGCCGCCTGTGATGACTCAAATTCATCGCAGCAATCATCCCATGATGAGCTATAATTATAAGTTACATAAATGTGAACATTTCACATATCCCAATGTGATGTTTTGCCACAAAGTGTTGAGTAAAGGTTGGAAATTACCATATTTACTAAGGAAATGTGAGATCATAATTTGATCAGTACTATTAGATAATTCATACAAATTAGAAAGACTTATGTGTTAATCATAATTTGGATTTTTGTAATTAATTTATTAAGCATTGTGGCACTTTATTATATTCATCATATTTATTTTAAGTCACAGATTATCTGCATTTGATTACCGTATAGTTTATCCTACTGTAGGTGTACAATGTTTTGATGAAGACTGAAGTGGTAAGATTTTGATAAAAGTAACACATTCCTTGAGTAAGGCTGTAATATTACAAATAGAAGGAAATAGAAATCAATGAAGTTGAACAAAACATTGTAAATGATCAATAAAATATTGTTTTGATTAACAATTAATGATTTATTATATCCCATACCTCAAATGTTATCGTTTACATGAACGTGTTCTTATCATTATTTTAAACGTAACTTGGCAAAGGTGGTATAGGTTAAAGAAATTATCACTGTATTAATTTAACATAATAAACGTAAAGCAATTTGAAATAAAACAACTCGATTAAGTACAAAAAACGCTAAATGACATTGAATGAAATTAAAAATTACTTGGTCTCTGTCTGGCCCTATGTTTCACGAACGTTAGTTATAAATTTAATACCAACTGCTGCCAGCGACTTCGCACAGTATTTACAAAACAAATAATGAACCTATACGCTCCAGACAAACATGTATCGCGATGTTATCCTAATCTGTTTCGGAATCGCTTGCTAATGTACCATATATCTAAACTTTCGTAGTTACATTATTTTAGAACATTTAAATCATTAAATCAGTATTAATATCAACTTATCTGAAGTACAAAGGGTTATTTTGTTTCTGGTCCAGGTTATCGGAATTGTTACAAATAAATTATATTGATAGGTTACAATGTAACAACCGAGCGGTACGAAACATAGTATAGTAGGGTAGGTTTAACGTAAGATTACGAATTACTATGCAATTTATAATTGCGTTGCTGGTACATTGATAATTCTCAATGAAGAAGCTAGCTTAAGTTCAATTATTGTTCTTTTTGTATGAAATACGACATAGGGTCCTACAAGAAACGTGCTTATCTCTTTCTCAAAAGCCGGCAACGTCTCTGCTTCTCTAGTTGCGGATGTTAGGAGTCGAAGACCACTTCGGTGATCCCACCTCGCGTTTGTTCCCTTCTTTTATAGAAAAAATCACAGTATTTTACTTCTGGATATACAGTTATCGTTATGTCCGCAATTGAAGATAAATATTTACCATAAAACATTCCAACAAAGATCAGTTACTTATAGTTTTTTTTTTAATTGAAAAAGAAATGTGATCGAAAGTATTGTCTGTTTTACCGAAAGTTTTGCCGACACTTTTCGTAAACATATTGTTATCTTTGTTTTTGCAGACAGTGTCAATATATTGTTATAAAATTGTGTTGCAATCTTGATTCTTTATTAATTTTTATTGCTTTATTTTAGAAAATACTGTCATAAGATTCTCTCTATTGCCTTTCATGCAATGCATCCTATCTAGCATTTGGTTTCGTAACTTTTGTTGTGATAAGCATATTCTTATCTAAAACTCTTGTTTGATATCAAGTATTGCCACGTAAATCTTTGTATCTTGTCCCAACATTATCTACAAAACATCTATTTGTTATGACTTCTTGATTTTAAAGATAGCTAACAAGTTAGTGCTAAATTCAACTGACCGCCACCACAACATAAGCTCGCAGCCCGTTACACAACATTTTATGGATTTCCATTTGCCGCCAACCTTTCCCGTATCCGCCTTCTTATTTTATTCGCCAACATTCCTAGCAATTGGAAACGTATTGAAAGTGTATGTTGGATTATTTATAGAAGTGGAGTAATATTAAAATTATGTGGGTATAATAACTAATGTTTTGTTTACTAATAAATCCCGGCAAACAGACGATTGCATCAGAGATGTTTTTTGTTGAATAGGCAAATCGATTTACATATTTTCTAAGAATTATTTATGTAAAATGTAATTAGATTATCATCGTTGGAACACGTGTTGCTGCTCGTTTCCTACAGGTGAGCGGTAATGTTTATTTTCGCATTACATTATGTGCCTAGTTTAATCAAAACAAAGCAATTTTTTGGCAAATCAGACAATTATAAACTTACAGTAACTTACACTTTGGATCTGGCTGGTAATGCAAGTCATTTTTTTAAATAAGTCGTAGGTAGGGTAGTTTCATTTTTTTATAAAAATTAATGAAGTACAAGAATAGACTGGGTTTTGTAAAGTTTTTTTTACTTCTTGATGTACCAAATATAAGAAATCGAAGTTTTAAGGCTACTATGATCTCGTTTCACCTTTAAACCGAAAGGGATAGAATTCCACCCAAATGTTCAATTTTTATAATAAATGTTCGAAAGCCTTCTCTTTGCTATTGTCCAATCTAGATAGTCTAATCTAAGACCTATAAATAGTAAAAGCGTCCATTTCTGATTGTGTAACTATTTACTACTGAATAATCGTACAAAAGCTGCGCAATAACATAATTAGTGAACTAATGATTTTCCTCATTTCATTAAGAGAGAAAAGTCCCGGGAATCTAATCAGCGTAAACATAATAACCTTGATCTTGTTAACCAGTGATTGGAAAGTTGGAAAGGTCACTAGATGTCCGATATTACTTTATAGTATTTCTATTACACTTAAAGGAGAAAATGTCACACATTACTAGTTGTACCTTTTTTATGTGAATATTTAGGCAGTGAAAACCTGTCTTACGGTTTTAAGCCATTTTCAACATTTTATACAATACATAATCAGTTTTAATTGGTTTAGTCTAAAAAATAGCTATAATAGTGTTGTACAAATTAATAATTGCTTAAAGAAAGAAATATAACGTTTCCGAACTAATCAATGTTGATTTACATATCGTTTATATTCGATTCAGTTTTATCTGTCTTGTTTCATATTCTGTGAGTTTTCTTAATTGTCAAGATTGTTGATTGTTGTCTAGCTGTCAGGTCGATTGTCCACTGACAAGCTTGCTTCCTTTTGCTGCGCTGTGCTTGGAAGTTGGATTTTGCGTTTACTTTCTGATTTTTTGGTTATAGTCGGTAAATTGTAGCTGTAAAAACTAACAATTCTTCTATTCGTTACACGAAATTTTTAAAGTTTTCATCTCTGAATTATTATGGAAACTATTTTGGAACAGCAAAGAAGTTATCATGAGGAAAGAGAGCGTACCATGGATGCTATGGTTAAAGAAATTCTGCATAAAAAGACGGGGGTAATTAGTTTTGTTACTTATTTATTTACATTTAAGCTTTAGGTAGGCAATAATAGAAGTATTTACAAAATTTCTACTAACGATATAACTTTGGCTATTAAATGTTTCAATGTTTATATTGTACCACATATCTTCAATAATTGTTTACTTAAATTTCAGCATCGAGAAACTATTAATGGGGAACATCGATTGAAGAATTTACATGATGTAAGTACCGTTATTTCCTTAATTATATTTAAACAATGATAAAAAGTCAACCTATCAGCAGTCATTTCTTCTACCAAGTTTAGAGGTTATGAAAATTTTGGCGGCGACATCGGTGGTGTAGCTAGTCTTAAATGTGTGCACGGGGGAGGGGGGGGGGACTGCAGCATGCATATGAACTTGAGCTGCCAGGATATGTAAAACAGCTTATACCTTTTCTTTTTCCAGAGATATGTGGAATCTACCATCAGACTTAAAGAGTTGTATGAAGATAAGGATGGTTTACGTAAGGAAGAAATTGCTGCCCTTTCAGGACCCAATGAGTTTCAAGAGTTTTATGCCAGATTAAAGCAAATAAAAGAGTTTCATAGGAAACATCCTAATGAAGTAAGTAACCCAACATTTAAACAGTAAAATTACTACTAATTTGTTTTTGCCTTTAGTAATGTAATTAGCTGTCTTTATTTTTTTTTAATTGCAATTATTTATTTGCAGATATGCGTGCCAATGTCTGTGGAATTCGAAGAATTAGCTCAACTAAGGGAAAATCCATCTGAAGATTATACAAGTAAGTTTGTTATTATGTAATTTAACTTCCTTAGTATTTTAGTAAAAAATACTGCCTACTTGGTAATTTTTTTAAGAAGAATAAACTAGTGCTTGCATTCATTTGTATCAATAATGTAACAATAGAGTTTAGAATATTTAAAATCATTGTAAATGTGTTTTCTTTCAGCCCCAGTTGAGTTTACTGATGAAGAAGGTTATGGCAAATATTTAGATTTACATGAATGTTACGAAAAATATATTAACTTGAAGGGTATTGAGGTAAGGTAACATTAATTATTTACAATTGAAATGTTGTTGGAGTATTTTGTCTTATGTAAATTTTAATGTAGGTGAAAACTAGAAAACAAATTTTACTCTTTCATTTCTTGTACAAGTTATTTACTTTAAAAAATTGTCAAATAAAGATATTTTTCACGGAATTTTTCATTCCAATTTTTTTTTTAACTGTAAGTAATGAAAATAATGTGTTTTTTTTCCAGAAAGTTGACTACATTACTTATTTGAGCATTTTTGATCATTTGTTTGATATACCACGCGAAAGGAAGAATAGCGAGTACAGGAACTATATTCGTATCTTGCTAACATACTTGAAGGATTTTGTCTGTCGTGTGAAACCATTGTTGGATCAAGCCCAAGAGATGGCAGCAGCACACCAGGACTTTGTAAAGCAATGGGAAATTGGAACTTTCCCAGGGTGGCCTGTATGTATTAATAGAAAATAATACCTGCATTAATAATATTTATTATTTGAATCAAGAAAGACTTGATTTTTCATATATAAATTTGACATAATTTCAAATTACTTTCATTTTCATGCCTTCACTTAAAAAAGTATTAAGTTATTTGGGTAATAGTTTAACTCCTTTTTTTTCAGAAAGAAACCGGTGGCGCTTTAACAAATGTCGGTGCCCATTTAGACTTGTCAGCTTTCTCATCTTGGGAGGAGCTGGCTTCTTTGGGTTTGGATAGATTAAAGTCGGCTCTCATGGCATTGGGGCTAAAATGTGGTGGTACTTTAGAAGAAAGGGCTCAAAGGTAGGTAGTATAGCCTTTCAACTCTGCTATACTAATCTTAATCATCAGTATAAATATATTTTTTTTAATTTCAGGTTATTTAGTACTAAAGGCCAGACTGCTCTAGATAAATCTCTCGTAGCCAAGAAAGGAGCCACTAAGGCAAAGGCTTCCACGCAACAACGCCACAAAGACATATCTGCCATTGAAGCTCAGATATACAGGTATTTTAGTCATCGATGTTCAATCGCATAGTGTACTTAATCTTTACAATAATTACGAACACAAACAATTTTTTTCCCTAGATTTGCGAATGTGGTGAGTGCTACCCGTACGGCTACCATAGAGAACGTGACACGTCGCGCGGCGCGCGCGGCCGGCGAGCGCAGAGACGAGAGCGATGACGAGAGTGACGCCTCCGCAGCGCCAGACGTCGATTCTGATGACGACGAGGTGCCTTACAACCCCAAGAACTTACCGCTTGGATGGGACGGCAAGGTATTTATTATGGAGTACTAACGAAACTACTAATGAAAACTACTATATTACCATACTATTTTTGTAATGATTTAATAAAAAATGAACGTAGAAACACGTTTTTTTATAAATAGTACTTCCTCAAATACAACTTTATCTTCATTTTTAGTAGTATTATAATTTATAGTTTGATGTAAATCTCATTTTAATTTTTCAGCCCATACCATACTGGCTCTACAAGCTTCACGGATTAAATATAAGTTACACGTGTGAAATATGTGGCAATTACACATATAAAGGACCGAAAGCCTTCCAAAGACATTTCGCCGAATGGCGTCACGCTCACGGCATGCGATGTCTAGGAATACCTAACACTGCTCATTTTGCCAATGTGACGCAAATCGAAGATGCATTGGCTTGTAAGTATATTTGTGTACTAAAATAAACATGTTTTAGTGAGTTCTTTTAATGGAAAACCACGGTTAAATTCTAGCGTAATTTAACCGTGGTTTTCCAAGGTGGTTTCTAAGGTACAAAAAATATTTTTTTTTTTAGTGTGGGAGAAAATCAAAAATCAAAAAGAGAACGAGAGGTTTGTAGCGGAAAATGACGAAGAATACGAGGATTCACAAGGAAATGTAGTCAACCGCAAAACCTACGAAGATTTGAAACGACAGGGACTTCTATAAATTATTTTTTTTTTAATTTCAATTTTAATAAAGGTTTTATGACTATACTTTCTTTTTCTTATTACAAAAATGATATTAATTTAATAATTACAGACCTTAACAAAATACTACAAGGTTCTAGCAATAAAATTGACGCAGATTATGAAATATATTTACTTATCTTCGGCCATTAGGATCCAAAATCGGAAACCAAGTATCGGTTTCTGTCTTTTCACAATACTGCTTATAAAAACTGTAATGTCAATGTCACTTGTCAAGTGACAAAGATTATGTCAGTTCGAGACGAGGTAAATATAAACACGTGCCTTTCTAAACTAAAACTCAAATAAAACGTGAATAAACTACCGTGTTAATGTATGTTGCTGTGAATTTATGAAGACGTTTAGTTACAATGTCTTCAAACAAAGGCAGTCAAATATTTACGGGTTCTAGAGTATTAGGTTATGTCAGTACACATGTACCTTTTGTAGCCCGGTTTATAAAAAGACGCGGTGAAACATTGCTATGTACAAGTGTTGGAAAGTGGTTCCATACTTATGGATGTGATAAGCTTCGTTTGCTTAGTATAAGTGGTGAACATCCCGGTCCAATCACTTGTATGAGCGGCGATAACTTTCACGTATATACAGCTAGTGAAAATGAAATATATGCCTGGAGACGAGGATGTGAACTAAAGCATGTTTACAAAGGTCATCAGGCACCCATTCACAAAATATTACCTTTCGGTACACATTTCATATCAATTGATGATAACAATGTATTAAAAGTATTTGACATAAAAGAAGAAACAGAATTCTTAGAACTAAGTTTCAAAAAAAAAGATTTTAAAATATCTACTATATGTCATCCTCCTACTTATCTGAACAAGATATTACTTGGTAGCCAGCAAGGACAACTTCAAATATGGAATGTGCGCACTTCAAAGTTGGTGTTCACATTCAATGGTTGGCAATCTCCAGTGACAGTTGTAGAGCCCGCACCTGCTGTGGATGTGGTCGCTATTGCTTTAGCAAATGGAAAAATCATTTTACACAATTTACGCTTTAATGAGACGGTTATGGACTTTGTTCACGATTGGGGCAAAGTGAGCTGCTTGTCATTTAGATTGGATGGGATTCCTGTAATGGTGACAGGGAGCACCAATGGCCATATTGTGATGTGGAATTTGGAAGAGAAGAGAGTAATGTCGCAAATTCAATCTGCTCATTCTGCCCAAATTGCGGGTCTACAATGCTTAGCTTCTGAACCTTTAATGGTGACAAATTCACGAGACAATTCTTTAAAGATGTGGATCTTTGATATGCCTGATGGGGGCGCTAGACTTTTGAAGATTAGGTATGTCACTTTTTTTAATAAAATATTTCTTGAGCCATACAAATTATGTGCTAGACTTGTGTCAGGATATGTTGTCGTTTACAACTAAATAATATGTGTAGAACTACAGGAATTTTCATGGTTTCTAGAGAAGGGCTATCTCGTCCGCCAAAATTGGTGCGTCACTGTGAACCCACTGGTGAGAATATTTTGGCGGCTGGAAGTGACAGTAAGCTGCATATCATGAATACTGTTACGGAGACATTTAACAAGAGCATGGGAAAGGCGTCGTATAATAGAAAGGCTTCCAAAAGGAAAAGTAATAATTTTGTTTTATTTTGCTGATCGATATAATAATAATACTTGAATAATGGATTAATTTATTTAATATTTTCAGAAAGAACTGAAATAGACCGTCTTGTCTTACCATCAATAACAAAACTAAGTTCTTGCATGCAACGAGACAAGCAATGGGACAGTATAGCTTCTCTTCATGACGGCATGTATATGGCCACCACATGGTCTTACAACAGGATATGCATGGGTGAACATAAACTGAAGCCTCCCAACATAGTTAAAGGTATTCAGGCCACATGCTTAACGGTTACACATTGTGGAAACTTTGTTGTTATAGGTAAGCTTCAAAATTATTAAACTGTTTCTTGACTATTGATGAAATAATTACTATAAAAATATCTTCATTTCCATTGAGCTGCGGTTTACAATATGTTAAGGTTACATTTTACTGTACAATTTTAGTAAGAATTAACATATTTTACTTAGTAATTATACTATGGCCAGGTCACATTCTTGAGGCTCTGTGCCCTCTAAAAGGACATATAGAGAGCTGTTAATGAATTGTTAGCCATTGCATCTTCTGCATTTATTTTAATATTTTATTGTACTATATTTTATCCTGAGGTGTGGTGTTTTAATTAATTTTACTTTATTTTAATGAGTATAATATATCTTCACTGTTATAATATACATTTTTCCAGGATATTCTGACGGACAAGTCCATAAGTTTAATATGCAGTCAGGTATCTATCGTGGATTTTATGGCAAAGAGACGAAGGCAGCTCATAAAGGAGCAATCAGAGGAGTGGAGACTGACCTTTGCAATCAGAGACTGTTTACAGTGGGTGCTGATGACAAAGTTAAATTTTGGTATTTCAAAGCAGGTAATTGGTCACACTTGCTACAAAACAGAGCCTTTTTCAGACATCGCAAAGTACTTATTATACTATGACGTACATTATTTTTAATTCTAAATAAATTATGAAAATAAATCACATAGGTTTAGATCTTTTATTAGTAATGAATTAAAAACATTAGTAACTCTGGAATGTAAAATGTTTCGGTATATTCTAGAAAATGGTTGAATTAAAAAAAAAATCTTGTGTTATAGCTACCAGCCCGTTCCATGTGTTGAAGTTAGAAGAATCAGTTAACAGCACCAAATATCACCGAGACAGCGGGCTGCTGGCGTTGGCTAACGAGGACTTTACCATAACTTTGATCGATGTGGACACTATGAAGGTTGTAAGAAAATTCGAAGGTCACGTCGGCAAGATAAATGACATCGATTTTGATTGTCAAAGCAGGTAAGCAAATATTAAAATATGACCAATTTACATTATTCACTGTAATATGGTAATTTTTATTAAAAAAAAATACATTCACTTTTAAATAATTTCAAAGAGTTTTTTCTATGTGACCGAACTGTTTATTGTGCATTAAATAATTATTAAACTAAATTTATTTTTTAATTAGATGGTTGGTGAGTTGTTCAATGGACTGTACAATCTGTACTTGGGATATACCCAGCGCTCAACTCGTCGATATATTTAATGTAAGTAAAAATTTCATTATAATGTTGGAATTTTGTATTAACGCCTATTTTGCGTAAGTTCAGATGATTTCAACCAACCATTTTCGTCGAAGAAATTTAGTTTTATGTTACGTCGATAAAATTTTACTAATTATCAATTAATAATTATTTTAACCATAGAAAAAAACTTAATTGAAATTCTATAAAGAATTATTACAAGTTACAATAAGCTTGCGACTTATATGTTTTCCAATATATATTTTGATTGTAATTATTAAATATATTTTTCTTGTAGGTGGAACAGCCGTGTATGTCACTGAGTATGTCCCCCACAGGAGACTACCTGGCCACGACACACATTGGGGAGTTGGGCGTTTTTCTTTGGGCTAACAAACTGTTATACGAAAGAGTTTTCCTTAAAGGCATTGATAGAAACGCAATGGATATACCCACATTAAGTATGTCTTTATATTTATTAGATGACTAGAAATGTTTTTATCATGTTAACCTATTTTTTTTATACTACTTATAAAACGGCTTAACTCACGTGTAAATCGGTGTCAGTACCGACTAGTTTCGAGCCCATCGGGGACTCATCTTCAGGGTGAGTGGGAACGGTACTATAGCACGTTCGCGGCCCGTCGCTCACTGACTATTAGTCGGTACTGACACCGATTTACACGTGAGTTAAGCCGTTTTATAAGTAGTATACACAACTAATATTTTTAAAGTATGTGTAGATTTTTGTTAGTTTACTAATTCTTGTAACTACTCCTGGTAAGCTTGGAAAAACTTGTATTAGGATGTGCTACACGACAGTAGACAAATGGCGGGATCCGTACCCACGACCGCTGGATCGATAGTCCGTGCCCATAACTATTTACCCGTTAGGCTATTGGCGCTTCAAATTTTTATATATTTTGTTTCATTCTATATAATTATAATTAACTTTGGATCAAGAAAATTGAAATGTTTCGTCGTCATCATCATCAGCACACTAAACGTCACTACTGATAGGCTCGCAGTCTACCCTATTAGAGGTGACTAGGCCATAGTAAACGCTGGCCCAATGCATTCACTTTCATCGAACATATGTGCATCATAAAGTGTTCCTTAAAAAAAATAATCTTACAAATTCATCAATATCAACCTACCCATCTCTTTGTAGTGACGTCACAATATGAACTCAATAAATATCCCTGACATCATATCTGCGGAATAGTGTATAGGGTACATAAGTCTGTTTTTTTTTTAATTCTCGCGGGCAAATTCGCGAGCGACAACTAGTTAAGCAATAAATCTTAATGTATTCGCGTGACTGCAACGATCTAGTTTTCAATTGCTTCCCCGACGGTAACAGTGCGACCCTGGCGGCGCGCCAAAGCGGGACCTACAGGTGTCTTTGTAACGGTGCCCCTGTATAGACTTTCAATATTTTTCAATACATTTAAACAACTGTTTTTAATCAACTACCGTATCTCTGAGATTGGTTTATCTATTTCTATATTAAGTAAAGATAAGTGTGTAGTTGTATTCAATCTTAGATTAATATAATACCAAAACCACACAAGACAAGCGTCTTTCATCTGGTGAGTGTATCAGAGCCTATTTGTAAACCTCATCTCAACCTTTCCTTATACGGGTAAGGATGGTAAGGAAAACATACATAGGGCTACGTGTAGTCTCTTCCTATGAAGGTAAAAAAAACCTGGTTCCAATTCATAGTTTTAATCTCCTACATAAAGAGGTTAATTCACTGTTCGACGTCAAAGCTGACCTCTCATGTACCTTGTAATACAGAATCCATTCCGCTTTGCAATTACTGCAGAAAATGCTTGGCACGCAGCCAGCGCCATCTACAGGTGTCCTACTATTAATTCACCGCATCCTTGGTGTAAGGACTTTGGGGTTTTTCTCCTACTGACATGACGGTTATATTAATTGATAGATGTCGGTTAGTAGGTAACTAAATCGCCTAATTCGATCTACATGGAATTTGGTATAGAGATAGATTACTATCTGGATGATCACAGAAACTACTTTTTTTTTTTTTTAATTCCGCGTTTACGATGTCACAAGAAACCTACTACAGAAATAAACTATTGGTTAAATATTGATGAAGAAACGTCGTTTTAGGTACGGGATGTCATTTGTTTTTTCTGGCACATTTTTAAGTATACTAAGGATATAATCGAACCTATGGAAGGGTAATTATCAATATGTCATCTTTTTTTCTTTAGATAAATATCAGAATTTTGTTAACATACTAGTATTTCTTGTGACAATTTCAGTTAAAAAAGTTTGTGCTAGAATATGGTTCATGATAACAGTCGAATAGTGGGAGTCGAATCTGTGACCGCTAGATCGGTAGTACGTAACCCTAACTATTAGAATATTGGTACTTCTGTCGTATCTATTAAGGAATAACATCTATGACTCGAAGACAGAGTATATAATAGCATAGAAGTGTATTTCATATAACTATTTTACGTTTTGTAAGTAAACTGTATAGGGGTGCTTCGTGAAAAGGGTTAATTTACAGCTCGGACGTGCGACTGGATCGAGAAGGCTGTATTGGATCGAACTGAAAATTGCTACGTTATCAAATTGTAAGCTTGTAACGTTGTAAATAGCGGTGTATACTGCGTGTTGCTTTTTAAATAAGAGTAAGTATGTTTTAAAAAATTGTGCCCGATTAACCAGGTCCTTTTTCAAAAGTAACGGATTCACAGTCGTATTTAATATTTGATCCCAGAAATCGATACGAAAGTTATTTCAATTAATTTTGATTAAAATGGAATAAAAAAACTGTCAAGTAACTTTTAAAATAATAAATAGTATTTATGAGTAGCTATTACAATCTTCGACATTAGTTAAATGACCACTTAATGTATCCCTTAGTATAGATTTCTCAAACTAAAGCTTCGCTAAAGGAGGTGTATTACCCATTAACTTTACAATACAAATGCGAAGCTTTAGAGGTATAGATGTTTCTTGTTAGGTACGTTCATAACAACTAAGCTAATCTAGATCACATGAGAGGAAAGGCAAGATTACAGTCTTGAATAATACGTAGGCTGTTTTAGAAAACATTGTTTTTTTTTTTATTTCACTTGGTCAAAAGATGTGGGAGACAGCTAGATTTTTTTTTAAATAACAAATGTTATTTGCGAAGGGATGAATGACATATAACAAGAAGAATGTTAGATATGAAGGTGGAGGGATATGTGGGTCGAGGTAGACCTAAGAAAAGATGGATGGA
>JAODUI010000032.1:3661036-3677371 GCA_027563995.1 Papilio gigon
CTCCCCACCACCGTACTGCTTTTAAACGATAGTAAACAATCCAGACTCATTATTAATGCTGCTACAGCCATCTATCGAGGAATAGCAAAAACTTTTTGCGAAGACGTGAACAGCAAAATCATAAAACACTAATTTATAAATAAAAACCGGATTTCTAATAGAAAAACGGTACGTTTTTCTTTGTGTATAAATACTTAAATGTATTCTTATTAACACATCAATAAACCAGTTGTAAGAGATATTTTATAATATTGATACTTTAAAAACAATTTTAAATAATGTCTTCATTTGAATCTGTTTTACTTTTTCTAAAGCAAAAATAACTACAATATGTCAAACATTAAATACTTCAAAACAAAAAATCAATTTTAAATTTTATCCACATAAATAAATTTGTTTTTCAGGTGCCATCTATTCGTAGAAAAGATAAATTGTATTTCTTACTTTAGACTTTTGCCAATAGATGTCACTTGCGTACATTTCTAAAATAAATAGAGAAATTTGCTCGTAGTTCCAAAAACCTGCAGTAGATGGCGTGGTTCTCGAGACAAACGGACAAGATACTGTTTATTACTAATTCTTGATAGATGACGCCATGCATCATAAAACTAATTTTTCTAAACATTAGATTTATCTTAATGTTCGTTAAACAAATTAAATTATCTCTAGCTTTTAAACGGTTCTGTAACGTAATAAGAGCTCAATTTTAAATTATATTTAATGATGAAATTCTCGCAAAACGGTTTTACCCAATTTACTCATCACCTACGTTTAATAGCGTGACAATATATAGCGAGCGAGCGAAAGTGTAGGACTCGTTTCTATTAAAATAACATAGTTAAAAAAGGTAATGTATTATAGCATACATTATAGAGACTAAAATAATTACTTATGTCTATTGATTACTTATTTAAATTACTACGTAAAGAAGAATTATCATCAAATTTATTGATTTGTTAATCACCACATAAAAGCATGATAATTAAGCTATTTGTGTTGAATACGTACGGTAACATTGTAATTTCGAATGTTAAGTGCGTCCATTAGTAAATGATAATTTCCATATAAATTATATAACTGGTAGGATATACTGGATTAATTTAAATCGAGAGAGTAACTGAATGTTACCTTATTTTTTGTTATTTGAGAAAAGTGCCTAATAGTTTTTTTTTTCATTTTTCGACCTAAGTACAGTTTGTTTATTACAACATTTTCAAACTCAACTCAAGTAACGTAGTGTCTAAGGAACACAAGTAAAAAAGTAAATCGTTTTTTTTTTAAGAAAAGCGTTTATTTTTATTATTACATCATTTTTTGTTTAAATATATAATGACACTGATATAATAAACAATCATAAATAGTATTAATTCAACCTTTTATATTCATGAAGGCGCGGTTGAAAATAAATTACAATCAAAAAAAACGTAGACGATACTTGATTTGGGTTACAAAAAAAAATAATCTTAATTTTTAAGGAAGACGAGATCAAATAAATGGCTCGACGAATTAATTACAACCCGTCCTATAACTGGCTTACAATTAAATTACTAAGGCACTATCGGGACTTACAACTACACATTACAATATAAACTTAAACAAATTAAAGCTTTATAATGGAAGAATTATCACAATTACAATGACATTAAAATACTGAAGTCACCACGGGCGCCATTTGTTGGCGTCTTCGTCCGCGGGAGGTCCCGGCCGAAGGTGATCTTTTTTTTCGGCATAAAAAGCATCGAGTTGTCGTTTAGCCTCCTCCTGTTTTTTGTACTCCTGGTACTCGATCAGTTTCCTTTTCTTTTTTGGCGGCAAGTTGCTATAATCCATCGGCGATTCGCAATGTTCCGGAAGACTGGTCGCATTCGGTTTACTATGAACCGTGGATTCTTCATTGACGTTGCGTTGTTCCAAGTTTTTCGGCGAATGCACGACCTCGCTGACTACTGCTACTGCAGGCGACTTTATCTTTCTCAAGTCTAGTGTGTCGTTGCTGCTGGGGTATGTCGCCATTTGATAATCGTATTCAGCTCTGTACGCGTCTTCTCTGGTCATATATTTCGGTTCCTGTTGCTCGTTAAAGTCAACAACAGCGCTATGTTCGTTTCCCCGCTTGTCCATTATGTGCTGCCTTATTTTCTGTAGAATTGCATCCTTTGCTTCAGCCGGGACTCTGTTGAAGTAGCCATTCCGTCCGGAACTGTGTTCTTGTGGCTGTTGTTGCAGTTTATCGACTGTCGTGAGGAGACCGGCCACGGGATAAGACTTAGACTGCGCTCTGGCTTGTCTAGAATATGACCATTGTTTGGCGCCGTCTCCCGAATATACTGAATCTTCTGCATCCGAGGAAGATCGGTCGTGATCGCTATAGTAATGATGGCGATCAGATACAACTGAAGACGGGGAGGTGGGCGGCGAAAAGGGCGGTCTCTCCGGCACATGTATAGTCAGTGGCTGGGAAGTGATCAGCCTTGACAAGTGACTGATGAGATTCTGGCTGACTTTTTCGTCCAAGTCCGGTACTGACATGATAAACCTGCACGCCTCGGCTGCGCATTGTCCGAATCCAGCTTGAAACTTTTTTGCTTCCACCACTGGGTCTTTGGGGCTATGGAGTTTCGTTAGATGGTTTACCGTTAGCTCGAGGATGTCGGCCTTTTCTAGCTTGCTCAAGTTGTCATCATCGATCTGTAAAGGCGAAAGACACATTAAATGACGCAGGTGCAATAGTTTCTCACGTGACGCCGGGAGAGGTCGCGTATTAATATAACTGTACGCGGCGTCGAGCGGATCGTCCTGTTTGTTAATGGCGTGCACTTTTGTATTCCAGTTTCGCTCGCTCCGTAGATATCCGAGTTACAAGAAGGACGACCGGTTGTAATAAAAAATAAGCGGCGTGTGAATGGAGGACGAATTACACTTTAAATGATTAACTGTTTTATTTTTCAACAAATGAATTACACAGTCCCTGTGACCGTTGCCTAATTAATTTTGTGCTTCAGAAATGATAAATGCCATGAAATTTAAATTTATACGTTTATCTCTATCTATATCTTAATATTAGATTTGTAATTATGACAGTAAAAAAAAATAATTCCAAATACTTATATGGCCATTATATGAAAATAGAATTTCTAGACAATGGTTACACTCAGAAAGTTTAAAAATATTTAAATGACTCGTAGTAAATAACACTCAACGTACCTCTAAAGCGCCCACCATGAGGTCCTTGAGCTCGTCGAGACAGCGGTTGATGCGCGCGCGCCGCTTCCTCTCCAACAACGGCTTCGTTATCTTCTTGTACTTGGCCGTCTTGGACAGCGGCGCGGGATCCATCGCGATGTATTCTATCTGATAACACATAGATGAATTATTTTACATATTTAACGGATGAATAATTGATGAATATTCACTATTACATATACACGGTCCGTTTAAATACATGAATACTAAATGCGAGATAATCGAGTGATAAACTATCCATAATACGTTTTATCGCCGACTAACCTTTTAAATCGGCCGGAATCCACAATCGTGAGACGGTTAGGATGTATATGTTTTTTTTTGTTACAAATGTAAACGACTCGAGAGCCCGTCGGCTCGAGACACCCGCGTTCACCCGTGGACCGTAATGCACTGCCTGAAAAAAGCCTTCTCCCCGCGGCGTCCCCTCTTTCCCGCGCGTCCCGCCCGCGCCCCGGGCACGCCGCCCGTCGCGCCGGACCCATTCATAGCGAGAGCACGTGTGGCCAAGCTATCGGGTTTCCAGCATGCGTAACATACTTTCCCAGCCCTCAAGATGCAAGGCTTATTCTTGAAACATCCTCACTTTCCTTACAAGAGAACGGGGAATAGACTGGGAATTGTTGCATATCATTCTGTCACATTATCTCTTCATCAGAATGATGATGGTTCCTTTATGAAAACTTTGCAAATATCAGAGATAGCGATTCGTTGCTCAAATTTCTATAGACTACAGATATTTGATGCCCTTCCGTAATAATTATGCAAAACTCCCTTTACGTGATGTGTGGTTAGGTTTTATACTATCTCTGTCCCTCATAACTAGGATCACATGTTTTTAGTTCATAGTGCGTTGAAATTTCGTAATTTACAAATGTAATCTTTAGATACATGTAGATTGTGAATTAATTAATTTGTCCAATTAAAAGAGTTTCATTATTTTTAATTAGTTAATTAAATTTTTATCATTACACAGAAAACAAAAACACGTGATGTTTACACTTTTATCTCTATGTGATGTTTCGTGATTTTTGTGCCCTCGTTCTCATCCTCCCGAGCCTTACGTGATACGTGGATGATTCCTAAGACGATTAACTTTGCGCAAGCCGCTTCTATCCTTAGTTGAGGAGACCTCGCACGTGTCAGTATGCACAAAAATCAATCTGGATTTTTTTAGTATGCCGTGTGTCGTAAAGTTAAGAATCATATTATTATGATATTTAATATGTTATATATTATATAAAACTATTTAACGTTACAGAATGTGCTAAACATAAGTAAACTTGCCTTCTGTTATTTCACATAGATGTCACAATGTAATCAGAGTAAAAAATCGATGAGTCCAACGCATAAAGCTTTCGACTTTTCGACCATAATTTTATGGTAAAATAAAAAATAAAAATTTTTCTTGATCTTATTTGAAACGTAATAACTGTTAATACTTCAAAGGTACACGCCGCAACGTAACTTTTCACTTTCAAGTTAACGCCGAAGAATGAAAACAAAAAGTGTGTTTTAACAAAAAACGCGTTTAGGTAATAAATGGTCGACTCAAAGGACACAATTCGACCATAGCGGTAATTTACTCAGGTAAAGATTTGGCGCGAGCCCGCAGATTGTAAAATGGTGTCCATTGTCATTAAACCTTTTTGGTCGTTAAATAATAAAAACATTAAAAACTGTTATTTTTGTTTTAAAAATCATCTGGCTTTCAAATCACTTTGAGATATAAGTATGTTTAGTCTATGACCCGATATTAGCCAAATGATGTTGGTTTGAAGGTCCAGTGACCGGGCCATAAAAAAAAAAATCAAAGTGACTACAAACTAAACAATAAAGAGTGACTTATTATTAATACTAAGAAATTATTATTTATTACTTCAAAATATTATTCCAATACATGTAGTATTTAAGTAATCAGTTTTAGTATTTTGAGTCGATATCTTCGAACATCCGTTAGATGGCGTTGCAAAGTTACAAAAAGTTTTACACAATTCATTACGAATTTACTTTCTGTGGCAATAAAATGTTATAAAACAATACGTTAAATAAGACACAAGTGTCCGCCGCAGATGTAGAAACAATAGACAAAAGATAGCGGCACATTTAATATTCATCTTTGTCTTTTTTCCACGAGGGTAGAATGACTGACAGGCAGAGCACGAGGTAGTAACGATGTTTGAAGTCTGCTTTAAAACAGTATTATTCTGCCTCGGCGTTGTGCTTTAAACAATAGCAGCACTGCACCGTTTACTGCTCTGCCACATTATAATCCCTTCGTGTGAAACTAGCTTTACCTGTTTACTTCCTGCGATGCTCTGTGGAGGATCAGCGCATGCGCAGACAATGGCGGTCGCGCGCTTTGAACTATTGTTGCGTTTGTGCGAAAAATGAAAAATAACTTTTTTTTCTTGTTAACGACTTCCAGTGTCGGTGAGACAAGAATAATCATTTTTATACTAAATATTTTAGACAATATGCAATTGTACTAAGGTACATTATTCTCCAAATTTTGTTTACTATGTATACTAAATACATACATTTTAAAAAAATAGTTTTATAGAATTAATCGAATTGAAATTTTTTTTCATAATAAAATATTTCATGGCAAAGCTAAATCGTTGTTTTACAAACGCTTCGTATTTATTTCCATTTGTAAATGGTAGTTATAATAATTTTAACCCCAATGATACCTTAAGCCTTATCATTTATACTAAAATGATGTTCTGCACAGTAACTAGTACGGTGTTCCGAGTCACCAATATGCACAGATATCGAAATCGAAGCAGCTGTGTTTTCATACCAGTAAGCTCGCCCACGTGCTCGCCTCATATAATGATCGTTATAAATGTTTACGTTTAAACAAATTTTTTATATGAATTTCAAATCAGCATACAAATTAGCTGTAGAACGTAATCACTGACACCCACGACATAAACCCGACACAGTGGACTTGTAGCTTCTATCGAATGTAGGAAATCTATGGCATTTAAATTAAAAAAAAAACGAAGCCTTTTTTTATATCGTGTTGCGATATGAAATATTCTTGTCACCTTTTGAATATCGGTATACATGTCTGATAGAAATGTGTACACTATTACAAAAAGACGAAAATAAAAATCACGATTAGCAACGTCATAAACTGTTTAGAAGAATACGTTACTTCTATGTGTGGTAAATTGAGACGTCTTCTATATCTATGTTACAAAATGATATGTGATAATTGAATCAAGGCAAGAATTTTTTTTTTAATAAAATAATAGTAGATTTTTGTTAATTTACTAATATTTCTTGTAACCATTCCTGGTAAGCTTGAGCTTGTGTTAGGATATGGTTCACGAACTTACGACCGCTAGATGGGTAGTACATACTCTTAACCACTAGGCTATTGTTGTATTGAATTAAGAAATATTTTTGAATATCAATTTCTTGTCAAAATTTGTATCACATTTTATTTATAAAAATACAATTTGTATGTTCCGATTACAGCACATTTAATTAATTAAGCATATCTTATTGTAAATGTTAATGAATTTAATAATGGTAACATTATTATTTATTACTTACTATACGAATAATAATGAATTTTATCCTTGTAGATTAGTCAGCTTTAGACGCAATTAGGTTTTAAAATAAACAGTAACAGTACAGCTATCTCGAAATTACTAAAACTGATCAGATTATAATAAAAAAATATTAACAATAAAATAAATCGACGCAAATTACTTTAATTGGGTCGCGTTCATATTACCATTTTTTTCATAATATATAATATTTTTTGAAAAATAATCCCTGATAGAACTCAGTACTGGAATACTGATTAAAAAATTCAGTCAAAACGTAAATTACTAAATTAAAGTACATTAAACTAATGAAAGCAAGTCTGGGTAATGCTTAAAAGCTCTGAAACTGAAAATATCGATATAAACTCTTAAATAGGTACTGTAGTATTATACGAATAGGGACATAAAATAGATAGTGAGGGTAATCGTGAACAAAGACATTTTTAATGGGGCGCAAGGGTGAACCAGTAACCGCAGTACACAACGTAGCTTAATTCGTTACTGCAATAGCAAATCACCGCGTGGAGGCTTAAAATCTGATTACACTGATTTGTGGTCAGGCGAGGCTGCGTCGCAACGTTCCGTGTTGTTTGCGAACGAAATATGTTCGCTATTTTTTGATGTTATACGAGTACGTATCTCTATAGCGTCAAAATCCAATTTAAATAGATAAAACATCCTGCTTGAAGGATCATTTCTTTTAATTATCGACTACGGAACATTTTTTGTTTATTCAAAAGAGAATGTAATCAAAAAATGGTACAAAATTGATAACCATAGGCACATAGAGTTTATAATTCAAGTGAAGAGTAGTACATATTTCTCAGTTCAACTCAATAGTACAGTTCAAGGAAATGTCTTGTATTCATTCAATGCATTCCAAAATCAACTTCAATTCGCCTGTAAACACATCGCATTGATGTGAAACTTCAAAGGGCTTTGTTCATGGCGGCTCCGTTTGGAGTGCAAACAACTTGTGTTTCCTATCTCAACTGCAAATTATCCAAAACAAAACTAAACGTACAAAGTTCTACTTCCACTACGACCATTATACTTAAGAGTGTTAAATTCTAAACCAATAGTTTAGTTTCATTTATACAAGTTATTGAACTTTTCTATTTTTTAATATGAAAGTATTAGATTATTGTTAATTTACTAACATTTCTTGTATCATTCCAATTAAGCTCTCGGTTTATACTAGGATGTGGTTTACAACAATCGATTGAGTTAAGCTGTTTTTATAAGTAGTATAGTGAAATGTCTCACGATATTTTAGTAATTCAGTCATTTTTAATTACCAGTTTATCTTTGTTTTTCAAATTAAATTATACTTAGTAATTGTCTGCACATGTTCCACACAGTAGGGTGATGACGAGAATAATTTTCCCGCAACATTAGACAATAGCTAATCGGATTTCGTCGATAAATCCAATATTGCATTCGCAACCACATGGACATTACGACAATGAAAATCGTAAGCTGCTTTGTGAGTGAACTTCGATGTTTATAGGTACTTACATTTTCTATCAATTTCTATAAAACCCGTACTGAAATATACTTTTAATACATCATTCTACAACCTCTTTAGAAGGAATTGAAATCAAAATGGAAAAAAATCACGTTACATAATATGTATGTTTGAGATTTATGTTCACTAACGTATTCATTTCATTCATGTTCATTTATTGTGAATGATTTAAAGTTTTATACGTGATAAATATTAATGAAAAACATGCACCAAAAAACAAACGGAATGCATAAAATATCAGATAAAGCTATACGTTGTTAAAACTTGTGATACACCTCTAGTTTTAAATTCACTGTTTTGACTATCATGTAAACAATACAGTTCTTAGTTTGTCCTAAACATGTAATTGTTAAGTTAATTGTTAAGTTAAAACTGAAGGTGTGTAGTAGACTTAACAGTGTGTTTAATAAGTGACGTTAAAAGCATTTTTAAATGATTGTTTTATTTAGTTTCCTTTCGATTAAGTCAATCATTTTCGTCTATATTAAATTTACGGTGTTCTATTACACCCTTCTTTATATATAGGCTACTGTCATTTTGAAGACAGTAGATTAAGTTGTGGAAAGGTGAAGCTTTCTGTTTGTTTTTTTTATAAGAGAAGGGGGCAATTAGCGGCGGAACCACAATCGTGATCATCGACGCCGATAGATATCTGCAATATCAGGGGAACCAGGAGGCGGAATAATCCAGTCCAGTTTGATAAAAAATATGATTTTTTAATTAGAGTTATCGAGTTTTATCGAGAAGGAAAAACAATGAATTTAAAAAATATAAAATTATTGAAGAGGCTTCCGATACATTGGCTTGGCTTTGTCATTCGTTCCCAGATAGATCCTTCCCTATTGTCTGTGAAGTTAAATTATAAGACTCTTTCTTACAAAATGAAGGCAAAATTTTATTCGCTATATTTTCTTTGAGGTTATTAATACAAAGGTTTCGAAGCTACATTATGTTAAGATATGCGTAATCAATTGTTCATAGCATCACGGTGAAAGCGAGCAGGTTTTGAATCTGAATGAATATTAAACAATTCTGGCTCTTTAAATAGCTCACTCGATATTATATCATTGACTTTAAGATTCATTAGTTGGTGCACGTAATTAAAACCAGTAAATGCAGAAAAAATTGATTTGAATAAAAACTTACTTTTTAAAGTTTTAGCATACACGGTGATTGTTTACTAGGAATAATATTGATGACTTAGTTAAAAATGAAACAAACACTCTTTTCATATCTGTTAGTTAACATGAAAATTCGTCAATTCTGATTGCAATTCTTTAATCATAAAAATTACGTATGTTAAATTAGTTGACGGTTGCAAATAAAATTCGTCATCAACCTTTGTCTGACCACTGCTGGACATAGACAAATAAAAATGTAACTATTAATTTTTAATGTTTAATGTAATAATTAATTAACTACGAGAAGAGGTTTTATTTAAACCATTTTCAGGAAATTGCGCGAACGGTTAGACGATGATGATCATTCTATATTGTAGTAACAATAGACGTTCACTAGTACGAAATAATTACGGTGAAATCAATATGAAAACGCACAGTGGCCGTTACGAAAATTATTATCTCGTTATTAAAATTTCCAATACACGTGAACTACGACTATGAATTAAATATTGTATTGAACTTGTTGAAATGAGGGCACTATGTCAATACAATAACTTAAATGTATGTTGTGGAATTTATAAGCATTTCTAACAAGACCTTCGTTAACATTTGTAAAAATAATTACATGTTTTAAATTGTAAATATTTTATTTATTGAAATAAAAACAAAAGAAAATCAAATGAACTATGACTTTGACTTAGTTGAATAATCTAAGCGTATTTATGAGAACGGTTTTGTGTAAAGCAGAACAGCTCAAAGGGTCTTGAAATTATCCTTACCGAATAAAATAGAACCGTCATATTTTTCTTCGAATATAATTGCAAACTAGTATTACTGTTTAAAAAGAATCTATGAACATCTGTTACTTATCGCCTATAAATGTGTAGAGAAAATGTTAGTGATCAAAATGATTTAACTAACTAGAGCTTGAGTGACGCAGCGATCCAAAAAAAATGCCTGGAAACTTTTATTAGAGGAAAAGCAGGAATTACGTAACAGTTGGTGGCAAATTTGTGTACTAATTAAAAAATAAAACATGAATTGTTTTGTCGGCTTTATTTTTAAAGAATTATTGTTATTCCAATATTTGTACGTATGTGGTATTAATTAGATTAATGTATGTTTCTTGACAAACTAAAGTTCCGATTCAAACAGTACTGCTATAATTACGAACGTTCCGCTGACGAGTCGAGCCCGAGGGAAGAATAATGGCAAGCTTACTGCGTGTTGTAAATTAAGCTTAAATTTACAATGTGCCGTGAGTTCGCACGTCGGGACACAGAACACTACGCACTGATTTGTTTTCGTATCGCATTTACGAATTTATACGGAAATTTCATATTTAGAATACGCTTTCGAAATGAAGATATGAAACATTTTAAATAAATAATGTACTTTCGCTTTTAGTCGAGTAAAACGCTTGTAAAATTAATATAAGGACAATCTAGAACATTCCTAAAGCAAATTACAAGCGTTGACAAAAAAACAATCTAATACGACTAAATTCTGAATGTCTGTAATGATTTCTTTTATTTATCGAACACGACTAATACGTATTACTACATACTGGTATGTTTAAAATAATCAAAGCATAATAAAAACTTCATTTATTACTGACGTGTAAAACTTAATTTTCGTTCACGTGTGCAAATGAAGACTGTAGCGGATGTGGTGCTCGTAAATTGTAGTAGGTGGCGTTTTTCCGCTTCCACGCCGACTGTTGCCCGTAATTCTACCTCAAATTTATATTTACCATTTAATTGGTACATGTGGAACAAGTTTCTTTAATTCTACGTTATTTATTGATGAACATGTTTTTTATTATGTTGTAGTTTGAACAAAATATACAATTTGGGAAACAAATATTAACTTAAATTTCCAATACTGCTCCACTTTTAATGGTAAATTAATCTCTTAAACTAAAGTTAGTATTGTAAGTAGTTATGCAAGATGGAAAATCCTTCCTTCCTGTTCGCTTTTACTTTTTTTTATTAATAATTTTTTATGCCTTTACAGACTAGCGGCCCGTACTCTTTTTTGCTCTATTTATACATTCAGTTCTGAGTTCCTGAATTTAATTTATATCTACTTATACGACTATACTATACTATTTTTTTTTGTGCCAATGGGGAAGCGACGTCACAGGGCTGCTGTTTACTTTTCTTCTACAAGTCCTATGCTGCCGGATGCAATTTTTCCATCCAAGTACGAGTTGTGGACGAGGCGTTCAAGAATAGAGCGAAAAGGCTAAAACTAAACTAGCACGTACTATCTTTCGAACACATGTGACCACAACATCAGATGGGATTGTGGTCAAGTTTATTCTATATTAAAAAATAACTGAAACCAAGCATTCGATGAATGCGGTACATTTTTTTTACTAGAAAGCTTAACCTAACTTTTAAATGACTGAGTGAATGAGGCTGACTCTTAGTATCCCTAATAAGGTGTTTAACGTTTCTCTTGTAATATACGGGGCAAATTAACAGGAGTGCATGAAATGTTAAACAGCGGTAATTTCTGTGCCGTAGCGGGAAACGAATGACTAAAATTTACGAGCAACGCTTCCGCCATGATTTGCGTACACCGCAAGGAGCCGCCGACTGCCAGTTGTTTGTTGTTTTTTTTTAAATTAAAATATTAAATAAGTATTTATAACATAAGATATATTGCTCGATATCATAGAGTGTAGTTCTCAGAAAAGAAGTTTTAAGAATTAAGAAATCTTAATTGCCAAAGAGCTTAAGTTTTAACGATTCAAAATAAATTGGATCTTATGACGTCAGTTGTCAAGATTATCGAACTGAAAGTTTGTGGATAAATTGTACGAGGAAATAAATAAAAATGTACATCTAGATTCCGAGCTTAACAAAGCTTTGAGCTTGGTCTTGAAGTACAGAACTTTGTAGTTTGTTAACTTTTAACAAACTACAAGTAAAGTTTTATACTCAAAATTACTTTCATTTGTAATTTAGTCACGGAATATTCGTGAACTCACTTTTATTACTAATTTAGTCAAGATCATTCTAAACGACTAATTCGTTTTAATTTTTAACAAGTTAACAAACTGTTACGTTTTTTTTTCTTCTTTTGACATTTACATTGACATCTCGCGGTACGTTCGCTTTTTTGCCATAAACGTTTGTGTTTTTTAGAACACGAAGTTTATCTTTTTTTTTTTTATATATCTCTCCTAAATTTAATTTTGCTTAACTATTACATGTTATCTTATTCGTAAAATAGGATAGATTAAAAAAAATCATGTTATTTATGGTATCATTGACTAAAAATATAAAAACTTAATAAACACATATCTATCTCTGTTTGTTCAAGGTGAATGACAAGGATGACAATATGTTTTCGTGCAAATCTTTCAACAGTATACCACTGTTAAAATCTTTACTTAGTTTCGTCGACATTAATTACCTGTGATTGAGTCGTGACAGTGCAGCATTGTTTAGCGACTCGAATTAATTGAAATCAATTAACCATAATATTGTTTGTCCAACTGATGTCAATTAGATGTCGACAAACAATATGCTTTAATAAAGTAAATACTTTCTCTTCAAGTCGAATTAAGATTGTGTAATGAGGATAATAATTCGATTCAGTCGAAAAGTAAAACATGATTTTTTTTTAAATCAAAAATACAAAATGTAATAAACATGAAGAAGCCCGAAAAGGATGAGCCCGTGTCGCTTTTAATAATTAACATAAAAAAGCCGAGATTCCATTTTGTTAAGGGTAACTACCTGTGATGTTTTTGCGACGAATTTAAATTTATAATTGTATACATTTATATTAAAATGTATAAGTAACTTTGGAATGCAGTGACACTGTAACGAAGTTAAAATGTGTTTTTGAAAACTAGATGTCGCTACTATTTTTACTGACACATATTGCCATCCTTCACATACTTTTTGAGAAAAACAGAGACAACACGTGTCTCAATGAAGTCGTAACCCACAGAGATATTGGCTCACAAAGTTTACTGACCCTGTGGGCATAAGTCAAACTGAATTATGATTTCATTATGATAGCTCACTAGCGCCCCTTGTCAATGTCAAAAAAGGGTAACAAGATTGTTGTACTGTAGCTGTCTTGTCGTTTTTTCTTTTAACGTCCTTTTGTTTGCTAGGAAGTTTTTTGTTTTCTGACAATACTAACCAGGATAGCATCTACTCTCTTGCCATGTTATATAATCTATTTGCAATAGACTACTGTCAGAAATAGATCATAGGTAACTTCTTAAGTTTCATTTTACCTCCGCGCCAATAATCGGGTATAATCGAATAATATATAAGCGAATAATCCGGGACTTAAATCAATTTCAATTGTATTTAGTTAATCGGATGTTTCCATGTAAGAAACAAACCATCAGCTGTTTGTTGTACACATGTTTCATTAACGTTGAATGGAATTCATTTGTTCGCATGTCATAGGTTAATTAAAAACAAACAGAGCGGTGTGTACCGGCGCACTGGGGCCCTCTAGAGGCCGCGGACTTGTTTACACCGAAGTGATTCTACATACATTAAAATAACCCGAAAACGGTTGAGTGGAACATAAAAGTGTTATATTGATATTTCTAGCATTTAAAACTAAAGCAAAAGTTTATTTGAATGCACTAATTTACAGTATTATCAATTTGTAAAATACTTATTTAATATGGTAGTGTGAACGTAGATGACGTTTAAAATTAACTTTTTTTTGTACAAAGATTAGCCACAGACACAGAGTAACACTATAGCGTCTAAATTATCATTACTCTATGATGACATAGACCACTGTCTTAGACTTTTGGCTTAACGAACCGTTAAAAATTTCAGATGGTACTGCAAATCATTAAAAAATAATGTTCCATTTTCACTAAAGAAAGTAATTAAATGGTTCTGGTTGAAAATATGTGTCAAAACAAATTTCTTAGCTAAAAGTTATGTGATGGGTAGACTTGGACTGTCACATATTGAGTGAATTTTAGGCTTAAGGTTCACTCCTACGCATGTCAGTCTTTGAGAAACAGACACATAGATTGTTCTCTCCACACACAAAGGTATGGTCAGAGATATGGGTGATAATGTACTGTTAGTTTCTATTGATAGACTTAACTGACAGCCTAACTCATGTCTCGCAAAGTCCTATCTCAGTACTGATGACAATTTATAGTGGTGCCATCTGTATCCTGTATTACGACAAAAATCTCTGTCTCTTTGAAAAATACGTCCTTAGCAATATCATCATGTTACTGTGACATCCGATAAATGTATTAAATGCCAGCTGTGTCTGTTTTGTAGGAACATTTTTGTTGCAAGCTTCGTGTTCATTTGTTTTCCTTCCGTTCTCCACTGGGAACGTCCTAAGCAAACTTATTCGTAAATATAAGGTCACTTTACAATAGATGAGCTTCTTTATGTCTTCAAGATGTAATGAAGATAGAATTGTATTTCCATTGTATACTTGGACTTTGACATGTATTCAATATTGTGTTTGTATATTTTGAATTGTATGTTACTCGACATGTGAAGTATTGTCGATTTCAAATAGAGCGCATATCATAGCGTCTAAATAATTTTATCTTTACGAGGTTGTCATCGCCTTATTGAAACCATTTTGAAACGTTTGAAAATAAATCCATAGACAATGAACAGTCAAGCAGGAAAATATGTAAATATAATTTATCATTTCTGTTGAATATTTTATAAGAAAAATGGGCAAACAAGCCGCGATTGGCTTAAAATTATTTTATCCGACGCCTATGGACATCAGCAACACCAGAGGAATCGCAGATGCGTTGGCGACCTTTAAGGGAAACGTATATCTCTTCTTGAAGGACTCGAAGATGTAACTTTTTACCGCCGACGACAGAGTATTCCACGACAGAATATATGGAATTGCACTATACATATTATTTAGAAAAATGAATAAAGAGAAAATTATAATCAAAATGGAGTTAAAGAAATTGAAAAATTGATATTTTCTACATTAAAAAAATGAAAAGAGAGTTTTCCGTTTGCTTTTTTATAACTTTGTATATTGAAAAGCAGTATAACATACGAGAAAAAGCAAATACACTATTCAATTGGTATTACTATACAGTATAGCTGGCAGGTTATAGAACTCTATTGATTCTCGCGTATGTTTTAATAGTCAAAAGATAAAAATGTAAGCATTGAACTTTTTTCAATTCGAATAAAACGTTGAAAATTTTTTTTTAAGGGATAGAGGAGAGAACATGCGAATAGATTAGGTGTTCAGAAGGGAAATGAAATGTCATCGTTTGATATTAATCGCAGTAAATTGTTCTCGGGCCATTACCTTTTCCAATTTCAAAAGTGATCTTTGTTAAATTAAAAAGCCTTTCATATATTTAATTCATAATTTCCATCATATATTCTAATACTTATATATTAAAGATTGTATAAAAGTTTGTTTTTTACCATATCGCATAAACTTCAATTCAAATTATAAAAGAAAATTAAACGTAGATAATACCTTCCATTTTACTAGTTTATTCAGTTATTCAGAAAAAGGGTATCTTTTCCTTACCTTTTCCGCCTTGACTGGCAAAGTGTACACAAGACTTCTCAATCGGTTAAGTCATCGAGGCGTTCAAATATACTGAGGAAATATTGGTATATTATTTTCATATCTCACAATAGGTACCAAGTAAGAAGCGATTCGAGATATCGTTCCTTGTACTGTATAGGATTGAAACAAGTTGACAGAGACACTTTCTCAAAACGGACATTTACTAAGTAACTACGTATCTTCCGACCACCACTTGACTTCGGATGAGAGTGGTCAAGCGCTTGCTTATTCGTAAAAAAACTCAAACTAAAGGATGTGCATTAGTGTTTAATAAAACGCATAATATATCTGT
>JAODUI010000032.1:3682610-3701087 GCA_027563995.1 Papilio gigon
ACACCGAGTTGCACGTGAGTTAAGCCGTTTTATAAGTAGTATAGTGAAATGTCTCACGAAAGTTTTAATAGTTTAAATGTTCATTTGAAATTCACGGTAACATAATATAGACCGTTTATTTATATGATTAATAAAATTAGTATCAAGTCAAATAAATTCTACGACAGTTTATTAAAACTGCAATAAAATACAATCGTGAAATTCGCGTGAATATATCATAATAATGCCGACTATTTTTTTGCAATAATTTATTCTTATTTGATACGAGAAAGATGTGAACTTAATTTGAGTAATTTTATTCGAAAAACAACGTTATATCTATGTGTTATACGATATAAAACGGAATGTCAAACTATCCAATTACATCGAGTCTCAAAATCGTGTATGCAATTATAGACCGGATCTATTTTAATTAGGAATGAATATTGCATGTTTAACTGAAGTTTCTTAATTTGACGAATGTTTTAATATAGGGTTCACTGTCGTGATTGGAAACTTCTCAAATACATTTTACACTGTTAATTGATTGCCTATTTAGTATATGGGTAGATGGTTAGCGACGAATACAAATTAATTAATTTTGTTTTATGCAAAATTAATGTAAATTAGACAACATTTCACTATACTAAACTTATTTTTTTTTATACGTGAAGGGGGCAGACGATCGGCGGAATCACAAGAACCATAAGTGCGTTGCCGGCCTTTGAGATAGAGGTACGCTCGCTTCTTGAAGTACCCTAAGTCGTATTGGTTTGGAAATCCGTTTAATAAATAATGTTAAATGTAAATCTGTTTTTTTTTTTTACGTAAAATAGATTTTATGTAAGATAGACTTATGTAAGCTTGTGTGAGGATATGGTTCACAACAGCTCAATGGACTTCGAACCAAAATTAGATTGGTAGCCCATAATAGGCTATTGGCGCTACGATTTTATTTATCTAAATGTATTAAATTAAACTATTAAAAGTCTTTGAAGGTTAATACTGACTATAAGAGATAATCTATGACTAAACAAACAAGTAAGGTTATATTACATAAATCTAACACAAGAACATATAGTCTACTTACTAAACGTGTAAAAAGTACAAGAAAGTCCAGACTTTGTTTCATTGATTTAAATATATCGAGGTTAAATGAAGATTTTAGTACAAACGTATTTTTTTACCAAAAATTGTACGAAAGTCCCTATATATTACTTAATGTCATCTGTTGAACTTTGCAAGCGCTGTTTAGTGTAAAGGCTACGCTTAATGAACCGAACGGAAAATACCCGCTGTGTCAATTTTGATTTATTTTGATAAAATGTAAAGTGTCTTAGTACTAACCTATTACCTTTAGTAATTGTTTAATTGATATTAAACACATTAAATAATTAAGTGATTAGTAAGATTATTGCATACTTAAAATATTCATTCCGTTCTGTCATCATATTTAACTTACATCTTGTACGTTGTTACGTGTATGCTACGCTTTGCTACAATGTGCTACGATAGGTCTGCGTAGCGCAACAGAAGGCTACGAATCTTGTAGATACGTTTTACCCGAAACATCTTACGAAATGAAATATTGTTTATAATAAATTTGTGTCATAATGGTTTATATGAATTCCAAGAACACTAACTTAAATGAATATTTCGCAATCTACCTGTAAGACTGAATTCAGAGTTCGAATCTCGAGGGTAATATTTTGAGTTGACTCGTAAACATTTGTATAATGTTCTAAACATTTTATGAAAATGTCTGTTCTTATTTGGAGAAATACGTGGTGTATTGCGATTGCATATTGTTTTATATAACGTCGAAAGTTTCCAAACGTTTTATAATATGTTATAAAAACGTGACCGTAACATTTTATTGAACTAGAATAAGATGTAGGCATCTTTTATAAAAATTCAGTTTTCTTAGCCTACATTTTCAATTCTACACAAGCTAGCAGAATGAAACTAACAATGCGAAGAAAGATATTTCTATTATATTACATCCGTGCGCAATTTCCTTCGGCCACTAATACTTCGCGGATCTGATTCCAATCAGGAAACGATGTCTTTCGAGGATTATTTTAAAATTGATTTCGGATTATATTTTAACAATTCTGATGAGTTCATTAAAATAATAACATCGTACACTCTTAATTATTTTATATGATAGTTCCTTTTTTATTTATCCTGAATGGGAATGGTTACTTTTTTTAAGAAATGCTAGTATATTTCCTATGTGATTTCTAGATTAGTTGGAACGTAAATAAAACACACGCACAATATTTAATTAAAGTTGATAATTATCTATGCTGTTGAAATATTTACTTACTTATACTTTTCATTGTAGAAGTCTGAAATTCAGTGGCCGTTATCGTAAAAGACCAAATGAAATGTTACAATGTTACGTTGTCCTCTACTCGTGACAAATAAAATACGCAACGTAGTAAAAGGATACTCGTATAAGTGGAAAAGCCGTTACGTGACTTCTACGTGATGCCATCGAACGTGAGGCCACGTAAATGTCCGACATAACTTGATTTATAGCAAAATTAACTTACGTACTATACCATATGAATGTAAATCATTGAGTACAATTTTTGTTATAAATTTATATAGAAATACGAGTTGCGATTACTGTTTCGACATACAAATAAAAAAAAGCGAGTTAGTCGTAATGGATGTCTGTTGGTGAATTTTTAAAATATACGCAGTATTTTTAGCTTTATCCAAAGAAATAAAAATTACACATTTTCAACATTATTATATATTGTTTATTAAGTACTAATTGGTTAAATTGATAGTAAAAAATATTTATTAATAATAGTCATAGTAACGAGAAATACTTAAAGCATTTTAGTCAACTCTTAAACAGACTTGTGGTCTAGCATCATTATGAATCAAATTTATTTTAGTTGTTGATATAATAGTACAGATTTGAACCAATCCTATTTTCAAAATAACTTACTTAAATTTTACTACAAAATACGAGATGCCTAAGTAAAAGTGGCCAGTTTGCAAGTACTTATGTACGTCCATTGAAATGTGTGGCCGTGCTAACCTAATTCAAAAAGTAAAGAGTGCAGGTCATCTATAGAAAGCTCTGCCCGCGCAAACACTACCGGTATCCATTAGTGTTATGAGATTTCTAAGTCGATAGTCTATTTGCTACATCTTTATTACCTCTGTTTCCATTTCGACATAAAAAACAACGCTTTTAAACTAAAATATTGTCAAAAAAATAGAGAATGAACTGAAGCGCCAGTAGCTTAATGGTTTACAGTAGGGATTTCCGATCACGTGATCGAGAGTTCGAATCTCGCCATTCGACTATTGTAAACCGTATCTTAGCACAAGTCTATAGTTCAATTGTAGTCGCAAAGAAATGTAAAGTAAAGTAAATTAACAAAAATCTGCTAATATTTTATAAAAAAAAATATTGAAAAAACCAGAGCAGAGATATCTTACAGACGTACTCAGTCATTAAATGCTAATTAGAAAGCTTCCCTTCCATTTATTATTAAACATATATGTTAAGGATCGATACGGGAGAGTTTTAAATAAAACGCACAACCTTAAATGTAACAATATAATGGCGTATTTACAATGACAAGAGTAAAAAGTGTTAGCTTAAAATGTAAATAGTAATTAACCACTAGTCTGGAAGCCCGACTTCGCTTCTGCGCCTCAAGTTCACTCACGTCAAGGCTTTTATCAAATACGTTCACATCATTATACTGCAGGTCTTCGTACTTACTGGATATTGCTGAAATTTTAATTTAAAATATCATAAAGTGAAAATCCAATAATGTAACGGAAATTCACTGAGGAAATACTTGTTCAAAGACATTATTGATTACCTTATTTCAATGAAAATTATAAAAAAACGAAAGATATGACATAGTACATGTATGTACAAAACCCGCAATAAACAACGACGAAGAATAGGTTTCGCTAAATTGTCATCATCAGCTCACTATACGTCCCCAGTGAGCGGCTTGGACCGTACCCTATTATTAAGGGTGACTATGCAATTGTCAACTATGCTGACCCAGTGCGAGTCGACTTCAAACATATGGCTTAAATAATAGTAACATAAAACATAACTCGCTCGCGCCTGTATAGGCGTAGCTTTTTTTTTTTTACAACAAAGTATGCCAACCCATAATTAGCCCATCCACATAAGGGTGGCTTTTATAAGTAGAATGAACTAAAAAAAACAATTTAGAATATTGAACATTGTTTTATACTTTGAAGCTGTCAAGTTCCATTTTATAATCTCTTTAACGTCATTTTTCTTTGTCTACTTTAACTTGAAACGTGACTGCGGCATTAAAAATACGGGCAAAATTAATATTATATTAAGCAACATTATAAGAGCCATTTATTGATTTCATTCATTTTGTAGCCTTGGTAGGTTTCTTTGATAGTTCTGCGAATGTTTGCAGTAGAATTCTATAACGTTGCCACGTACAAGAATCAATGTTGGAGGTTATAAATATATTAAAACGTGATGCGATAACTAAGTACTCTTTACTAAGTAAATTACGCGAATTTATGAACATATATTTGACATACTTTTTTAATGTTTAATAATAGTTATAACCTTTGACAAAATAACTCTGATAACGTTACGTTAAATAAATGATGTTCAATTTTCAAACAAGGCACGATCAGAAGTGATTAGAAGCGTAGAAGGTTATTAATCATTTCGATTAGAACTATGTTTACTTGTGTGCCTTTGAAAGAGAATAATTTTTTTTTCTACTTCTAATATCGGACATAAGAGTGAAATAAGCCTACGAGATTGCACGATCGTTATTGACTTTTACAATCCTAACGATTCTTGTGAACGCGAAATATATGATTTTATTGGTTTTTTTATGTTTGCTGACGTTTCATAGCTTTTATGTTTACTTTTAATAGCTTGCAACAAATCACGTGTGGGAAAATTTTAGTTTATTGCTTCTGAGAAATGTGTTTGATGTTACTAAAATGAATTATTAACTGATAAATTTTCTTAAGAAGGTTGAGATTTGAAATTTTTTAATGTATTTTCAGATCCGAAAATGACCTTAATTGTCTTTGGTACTTAATCGCAAGAAGTGTATTTTGATGAGTTTTGGTAAGGGTATATTTTCAGTTTGATTAAACTTTTTGAAGTTCTGAAAATGAAGTAGTGAATAAAAGGACTGAGCTATAAGGTTGTGAAAATGAAGTGCTTTCATTTTAGTTGACGTTTTAAAATGTGTCAAAGTGTAACTTTATTAACTTACGATATAACTTTATACTGCCGTCGGTGTCGCCGAGAGAATTTTTCGACACGCAAGTGTATGTACCGTAGGAATCTCTGTTTACTTTTTTAATTTTTAATTTCATATCTATTTCGTATCCTCGATCGATAGCTTTTATTTCATACTTCTTGTCAGCTGTGAAAAAAAAAAAAATTCAGAATTACGATAATTGTTGAATAGCTCTATAATGTAGGAAAAATACACACTTTGTGATATAATACGACCGTTGAACGTCCAATAATTGATAGAATTAGGAAATGCTTCTGAATGACATTCCAGTACGATCGATTCGCCGTCCATACTTCCGACGAGTTGGTTTTGTATTGTCATTATCGGTGGAACTGGAAAATGCCTTAATAAATATTACGTTATACAAAATTCTCATTCCAACACTGATCATTTCAACTGCAACATTCAAATAACATCAATAATTGCATTATATTTATCATAATAATAGTCAGTTATCAGATTTTGAATCTTTTGTTGCTTGAAGCGCCAATAGCCTAATGGTTAAGCGTATGGACCACCGATCTAGCGGTCCTGTGTTCGAATCATTTTATAATTAAAACTAACCTAGAATTGTTACAAGAAAAATTATATAATTAATAAAAATCTACTAACATTTTATGATTAAAAAAAAATAACTGCATCAATTTACACTTTCCGAATTTAACTTAAACATACTTATTATGTTTCGTTTTGCAACTTAAATAGTAAAAGCTTTTTGTTAATATAAACTTATGCAAATATGAACGTGTATCGTAAAAGGTTTCTCCCAAGAGATGTAACTATCTTAACCTCGTGTGTTAGTTACTTACAATGTACAATTAATGTGATTCTCTTGCTAACTGAAGGCGGCACTCCATTACTGGCGATACAAAGGTAGGCGCCCATGTGCAGTCGCGATATCTTTACGATATCTAACTTTGATCCGCTTATCGATTGATCTGTAATAAAAGCCTAGAAAATAAATTAAATGAGCTCTCCCCGTTGTCACCGGACTTATATGTCATCATCATCAACATCATCAGCCTCTGTCTGCCGCTGCTACATTGCTGGGTACGTCAGAACCGGATTAAATTGTTTATTTATGATGCTGGTTTTTGTTATGTTTTACATATATCCATCCTATTTTTTTAAATTAAAAACATTAGTATTTTTTTGTGAACTTACTAATATTTCTTTTATCACTCTAAACTCTAGGCTTGTTCTAGGATATAGTTTAAAACGAAAGTAGAATGGCGGGATTCGAACTCTCGACAACGTGATCGGGAATTCGTATCCTTAATCATTAGGCTATTGGCGCTTCGAATTTATATAATGCACGATAATATATAGATTTTATTTTAAAACTAAATTTATTTAAAGTACGAATGTTTGTTATTTTAAAGTGAATCCATTCAACTTCAGGTTACCACTAACTCTAGATTATGCGGTCGTGAGATCGTTAATGTATGTTGTGGATATACGAGTAGTTGCAGAGCTTTCCCTGTATAACATAGTTCCCGGAGCACTCGTTTTAATGTAAAAAGTTTTATAAGTTCAACTTCCTCATTGGCCGCGTTTACTTTATCCAGTACAACTTGTTAACGTATCCCATAAAATAAGAGTAAACGTGCTTCCTCGTACTATACCAAAAAATGTACAATATTTTAATAATAATATTAAATCATAACATATGTCTTTTATGAGAATTTAATTTTGTGTATTTTAAAAATCGAAATACTAAAATTGTAATAAAATTATAAAGTATAATATAGAAAAAAATCGACATTTAGGAACTCAGCACTGAATGCAAAAAAGAGTATGGACTGCGCGTCTGTAGATACAAGTAAAAAAAAGAATTAAATAATAAAATATTAAAAATAGCTAACTGTATTTTTTATAATCATCAAGTTTTTAATACCTACAATGTCATCGACACTCTTCGTCGTCGTTATAACCTATTGAAGTGTTTATCACTTGTTTTTAAAAACGGAAACTCAAAAAATGTCGCTACGGCTGCAGTAATTAAAAATTCGCAGGGTATATCGCCCAGTGTTTCGGTATTGAACGTTACACGATATATAAAATAACCAATCTAAGAGTAAGCTGTCATGATCTTACTTTGAATATCAGTGAAGTTTTTCGTGTCAAGCAAATCACCGGTTTCCTTTCTCCAAATAACAGTAGGCGTGGGCACGCCGTGCGCAGCACATCGTAAGGTTATATTCGAACCTTCCAAGACAACCTGGTCCCCACTCGTTGCATAGTCCAATATATCCGGGGGCACTGTACAACAAGAAATATTTTAAATAAGAAAATAGATATCAGTTTTTTCTTTGTATAAAATTATATGCTAAAATACATTTACGGCAAAATATTATAAATAGTAATTAGGCTAACAATACGTGGAAAAGGAACACGTTATGAAAATAGCTTTTCGAAATGCTAAAAAGCTTTCAACGAAATGCAGGTTATATGCTTTTAAATATTTTCGAGTACATTTTAAAATGTAATCATTAGTAGTTCTAATTCCTAACTCATATCTAAAGTATTTATTTTACACTTTTTAAATCATTCAAAATTAAATTTCCTTTGTAATTTTTTTTGTTTATACACACAAAAAAATATTATAATCATCATCATCATCATCATAATAAAATATAGTATTTATTATTTAGTTCACCTACCAGATAGCATTTAAATTTCTAGGGGTTAGCATTAATAGCATTATGGATACAAAACTCTTAAAGATTTAAGAAATTGTATATTTTTTGTTTTGTGTACAAAGTTTAAATAAATAAAATAAACCATCATCAACCATTATCCGTCTTTCGCATCTAAAAAATTGTTACGTAAAGATCTATTGAAATGTTTTAAATCATTTCAAATCTATTATTGTACACAAATCGTTCAGTCTTAGAAGAAAATAACAATAAAAAAAACAGAACGTGTTTTTGTAAGTACGAAATTCCGCATGGTAGTAATTTAATAGACTTATGGTCGAGGTCGTATTGTAGTAGACCATTAAAACGTGTGATAGCCGCACTACGAGTTACGTCGTCTTAAGTAAGATTTATTGTACTGGGGTTATAAACAGTACAAGATGTTTTTAATTCTTACTATTTAATTACGTTAGATACAATGACTTCTATAGTAAGAAATCGTGATACTAAAATAGTCAAATAAATGAAGTAAATTTCTACATCATTGTCAAGATGGGTTCGTATTTGTATTGGCCAGTAAAAGTTCCGGTTTTCCATATTAAGAAAAAAATTAAAAAAACGTGTTTTTTTTTTAATGCAGTCTCCTTTTCCACTAAGCGATTAATAACGCTATCCTACGAAATATATAGCTTTTATAAAGTAGCCGTGTACAGATTTAGGCGTATCACAAGTTGTAGTACCTTTGTATAGCTTACCTACTACATCTAAATGAGCAACTTGGCTTTTCATAGGGTCGGTGTTTAGCTGGCACATGTACCAGCCGCGGTCAGCTTGTCGTACTTCCAGTATGTGAAGAAACCACACCCGCCTGTCGCTGTGAGTGACCGCAATTCTATGGTTCTTCGTTATCACGTGCCCAGCTATAGATAATATGGTTTGAGTGTCGACGCGCAACCACGCCACCTATCGGGAAAAAAGTGCGATATTTTCTTGATTAATTTATTATTTTCTTTAATAAATTTACGTCTATAATACTTACATTATACTTTATCTATGTTTACTTCATAGCATTTTTCGATCATTAATTCTAAATATTTGTATCGTGAAGCTAAATAATTTACATTAATTTTGTATGAAGGTATTAAAGTGTACAGAGTAGATGTACAGTCTATCAAATATTAACGATAGTTTTGAATATTTAACGTACTCTCGCTTAATTTATATACGTGGGAGATAGGTACTAACAATGCTAAAATGTTATTTTAGCTAGCTTTGATTGAAACAACGTTTAGATTATAATTTTAATAATTAATACGTGATGTAAATAAAGAAATTAAATGTAACTAAAATTTAAAAAATAAAAATGACAATGTATCACGCAAGTTTATTTGACTAATTATTAACCAATTGGTGACAAGAATGTATCACGACAGTAAGAGACATGAGATGAATACAAAACCTAAAGAAATGATTACAAAATACTACAAGAATGTCAAATAAAAGGCCTGGTTCCATCGCTACGTATTGTCTCTAGTTTTAAGTCATTACGAGGTCTGCTCAGTAGGCCTCTCTAATTAATGTCGTGCTTGTTAGACGAGCTCACGACCCTAGTTAGAAACTTAGCAAACGTACAGTTCGGAAACATACTGGCCTGTTAAATGTATTCATGCTACAGTTACTTTTGTTATAAAAAATAACATATATTCGAAGCGAATAAAGCGTAATATCGTCATTTCATTTCAATATAAAATGATACTCATTTCGCTTTGCCATTTTATTATAATTATAAATACATATTATTATTCATATAATTAGTTTTAGTATAAATTATTTTATATTAAAACTAATTAATGATTATATATTTTATACACACCCTGTATAAACCCAGGTCATTTACGACGCATGTGAACACAGCCTCTCTTCCCAATGATACTGTCAAGTTGGGCATGTTGTTTTCGAAGCGTGGAACCTCTGGAAAGAAATTTAAATTTAGAACACTATAACAATTGGTTTTAAAAAAAATAGTTTAAAGGAAATACGTTTTTGTTATAAAAGATCTTTTGTAGAAACATTAAAAAAGGTCACTCTAGTAAACGTTACACCATATTTCGTACATGTCATAAGATTTATTAATTAAAACTATAAAGATTGCGATTTTTTATCTGCGAAGTAGGAATAACAACAAAGGTAATCTTGTAATACATCTCTAAACGTGTTTTAGATCAATGAAAACGCGTAGACTTTCCATCTAAAAGTTCAATCAGTCTGATTGCCGTTAGTATCACGTACCGTCGAAGCCTGCTTTTAAATAGAAGTCGTGAGCTCGATGAATAGAAAGGTCCACTCTCTTTCTACTTGATGATTGAATAAGTCGATTGCTAGGAAATAAAACTATGTAGTAATCCTCTCGAGTCCCTTCCGATATATTTTTCTACGATACGGACCGATTCTTAGAAACGGTATAAATGTGACTACTTCACATTTTTTTTTCTTTCACGTGTACACTTGAGTGGACGGATTTATACCGAAATAGATGTAAAGGATTATTTTTACACGTTATCCTTGCCCAAGGAGCATTTAGTAACTTAAGCCTTAACACACTTTCTTTTCTCAGTTTTGCCTGTTAACGCACGCTGAGAAAAGTTTGACATTCAGGAAAAATTGACCCGAAGACCGCTAAGCATCTTCAGTTTTAACTGTTAAAACTATAACTGTGTAGACAAAACTGAAACATGTACAGCTATACTATTGATTGTGTCAGTTCAAATTTCGCTTACTCTTGTAAAATTATACAATGCTATATAAACGAACAATATTTATGAGTTTTATTTTTTTTTATGCGAAGTATAAAGTAAACAAAATAAAAAAATAACTTAATCGTGATTACGTCAACAGTTTTCTACAACATAATGAATGGACTTAAAGATAAATAAAACTAACAATTCTAAAAATAAGCATTTCTAAAATGTCTTTATAATATAATGATTTATTGAGAATAATAAATTTTAAGTACAAATTAATGTTTCGAGATATTAAATTCTGTTAAAAACAGTATAAATATGATTGTGTCGCCGTGCGCCGGGCGACCCCTGGCCTCACACCTTAGTCCTACAATTGTTCCTTGACACGCAAACTCTTGCCTAAGCATAAGAAATTCATTTCTCTTTAAACGACCGATCAATATCTTTTAGGGTAATATCGATGAATTAATTTACCTTCAGATTTATGCCTTGAATAATATTAACGTCATATATATTTTTACTTTGGTAGTACGTAACATTTACTTATGTATAACGCTACCAAGACATTGTACTAATACGTTTAATAATTGCTTCTTAGTCGAGCGTAGAGTCGTGTCGTATTATTGCTTACCTAGAACTATGAGTTATATTAAAATCAAATCCAGGGGATTGTGAACGTCTAGGTATAACAAAAGCGGTTGCGTGCAAACGTTTCTTCGTTCCGGTTGGTCGGGCGGCGCACGCTAATGAAATAGCTTTACTAACGAGACGTACCATCTGATGTCTCAGGTAACAAAGGTTATCGTAATACTATATACCATCTGAACATATAATAGGTCTATATGTCTATCACTAGGCTAATGATAATCACGATAGAAAATCAAATGTCTTAAATTATGTGATATCCTTTAATAGATTACCGATCTATAGTAGATCGATGCCTCACGCACAGTCATTTATTACTGCTACATAGTTCTTAAATTGTTACTTAGAATGTTAAGTAAAAGAAACGCCTCTAAAGAACTCCTTAGCGACTGTGAACACTCACAGCATTTTTATTTGCATCTATATTTTTCATTAAATTGTTTTCTTGTGTTATTATAGCAAATCCTATGCAGGAAGTAATACATTTTTTTTATATGATGGTATTTTTATTACGTTACGTTTAACTTGAATTACTCGGATGTACGGATCATGGAGGGATGTTTTTATAATTATCAGGTTAACGTTTGTTAGACTGTTAGCAAATATATTGGTAACACGCTTGAGAGTTAAAGATGTAGGTCGATAAAAGTGGTCTCGATGTATGGGCCAGTTGGAATGGTTGTATATCGTAGTAATAAGTGTGTTAAGTGCAACGTACTGATTTAATATAAATTAAGGCATAATTAAACGTAAGTTGTATTGACTTGGTGTGTAATAAAAAGTCATTATATTGATAATGAATTTGCGGTAACTTCGGACCCAGGGTCGCGTGGGTAGTGTGCTACCGCGCGGTAAATAATTTGACATTTTTAATTAAGAGTATTGACAAGTTTAGTTTTCATTTGTTTGTTGTCATGGAATCATCAAAAAGCTTTCAAGTGTTATTAAATAATGTTAGTTATTTTCATAGGTTCATTAAAACAATCATAAATTGAATTTATTTTTTAAGAAAAGTTACAAGATTAAATATTCAAAATTACTGGCCAGTAAAAAAGAGAGTAACATTTGGATGTTTCGATAATTCAAGAAGGCCAGTCGAGCGCGATTTCCTGAATCGCTAAATCCACGCGTCATTATTGAGACACGGCTGACTGAACTCGCTTTTATTCTCACATCTGCCGAGCACAGGTACTTTTAGTGACATTATTAGACATAATGGAATGCAGTTAGCTAGTTACAATTAATATCTATTATAAGATACTAGCCATTCCTATAGCCGGGTTTACTTTGTGACTAATTTAGCAAGATTAATTAAAACTTAACAAAGCCCTGGAAAGACGACCACGGACAGGTCAACGCAGCGTGGGTAGACCTCCCGCAAGATGGACCGATGATCTGGTCAAGTTTGTGAGAGTATCATGGATGAGGGCGGCCGAGGACCGATCGTCGTGGCGCTCATTGGGGGAGGCATACGCTCAGCAGTGGGCGACGCGTGGCTGATATGATGATAATTATGAATTAAAACTAACTGTGGATTTCTTTGAATGACACGTTAATAAAATACTCTGATACGACTTTACTTTCGCGAATATAAAAGTTATTTTATCACGTATATGAACATTGTATGTTACGGTGGTTCACCATTATCGTAAACTGGTATTACAAACTATAGGTTATAGGATACGAATACACTAGTGACATCTAGTGTATTAATACATTTATCACAGGCTCGGAGCTGAATGTTAACAATACAATAACATCAAAGGGTAAGTTTCCAGGTAGGGGAATTTATATCGGATTTGTGGTGTTTGTTGTGAAATATATACTCCTTTGTTTGTGATGTCAAAGATTGCGAGATATCATATACCTAACTCGGAGCAAAGTGTCGTCGTGTTACTTTATATTAGTTCAATCAAAGTGGATTATATGTCAACGTGCTTCTAGGATTTAGTTTGTCGGTTTTATTTACAATAGGTTTACTACAGATAAGATTCCATATATAGATGGTATTTGGAATGTGTATTTCAATCGGTGTATTGAAATATGTTCTAAGTTATATAAATAATACAGTGTAAGAAAAATAAAGGTCTTCATAATGTACTCAAAGATTGATGTATAAGTTTGTAGGTATAAAGGAACAATATTTTTATTGAAAACGTTAAAGTTAATTAAACTACAAAAATAATTAATAACTACTTGTTTTATATTTTTCTGTAAGTTTTGATAAGATAGCTTTTTTAAGTTTTAAAATGCAACTAAATTTTGAGTACTTTTCACTTTTTTATACGTGATGAGAGCAAACGAGCCGCGAGCTCACAGGAGCGATCATCGACGCCCGTGGATACCTGCAATACCAGAGGAACCACAGATGCCTTGCCGGACTGAGAGATACGCTCGCTTCTTGAAGAACCCTAAGTCGTATTGGTTTGGAAATACCGACGAGTTAGTTAGTTAGATTGTATATCATGTGTACTAAATAATTAATTTTATAAATGATTAAATAATTAACATCAAGAACTAATTAAGCTGTAATTAGCCTAACTAGGTACGGGCATGTGCTGAAATACTATAAAAAGGTGACTACGTATTTTTTATCCAATATTTTATTTTATTTAATATTTAATGAATGGAAAATTGCGGAAGTAATACATACAGTAGTTAAAAATATTGGAATGTAATTTGATTTCACAATATTGCAATTTAATAGCTTCTGTGAATGAAATAATGTCTTGTTAAAAAGCTTCAAGTCTATATTACAAATTAATGTTACTTAGATTTGTTATTTATAAACTATTTGTTGCACATCTCTTTGTCCCGCGCTCTATAAGGATCCTTGAATATGTAAATTATTAGGCCTAAAATAGTTATTTTGTTTATAGTAAGAACTTAAAACTATTTGACATAAAGGATATTAATGTAAGTTAATGATTACATTAAATCTGATTTATGTAAGGAAATGTGTAAAAAAAAACACTGTTTTAAAAATAATGTTCTGATAGTGTACAACTGAAAAATGCTCATTTTTGTTTTTCATGGTAAATAAGTCTGAAAAGCCAAATTCAAACACTTAATGACTATCGTATATCAAATTTGTCTTTTCACAAGGAAACTGAATTAGTAAACGAATACTCACCGCCGGTGTCCTTCAAAGAAATAACGGTGTGCAATACAAGTCCAAAATGTAAACAGAGCAAAAGATTACGGAACATTTTTCATTTCACATTTCAACCTTTAAAAAAAATCACTAATTAACTAATAATAATTTTAAAGCATCTTTAACAAAACAATAGAAATATTTCAATTAAATCTTCGTAACGTGGCAGCGTAGCGGGTAGCTACGGTGTAGACGCCTACGCCGTAGGAAAAGGACTGCCGGAACGCTACGGCGTAAGCGGTGTTTTCACAAATACGTCGTTCCGGTGCACATGCGCTTCCAATGATATTCGTTATATTCGACTATTAATTATTAATTGTGTAAAAGCAAACTCAAATACAAATAACTGAGCGTCTATAAATGTACTGCATCACTGAGCACGCTCTATCACATTATTGGCAACTTTTGTATAGAGTTTTGTTGAAGTTACAATCAACAATGAATACCACCTATCCTTACCTTGTTAAACAAGTTAAATAATGGAAGAATATTATCATATAATAACACGTTAAGACAAAGTGGCGACTAATTAATATGTTATCCAAATTAATTTTGTTCATCGCCGGAAAAAGTGCCATAACGTTAATAACATCATAAATACTAAACAAAAGGCTATCGCATTTATTTGTAAATGATGGTTAATATTTATTCTCGGGACACATATACAGGTGTCCGGGGCTTGAAGTGGTCGAGTGCTGAGTGTGCTCAGGCTAAATATATTAAACTTTAACTAAGCTAAAAGCCTCTTTCATCCGGTCGTTACATTAGTTAATAACTTTATGTGTATGCACTTTCAGGCTGGATTGAGGATAGGATTACATTTGTAATAAATATATACACGAAGAAAAGAGTTTTGTTTACTGTGTACAATGAGGTTATCTCATTTTATTTTTAATTCTGAATATAATTTTTTTCTTTTTCTTTTTATATCAGATTGATGGATTTATTGTGTCTATTTATGTTGTTTTTTTTTATACATAGGTATGTAAATGTTTTTATTTGTTTTCTATATATTTATGTAAGTATGTAAATAAAAAATGTTATTTACAGAAACGAAAAAAATAGTCAGATTATTCAACATATATATTATGAAAATCGCTGGAAACGAAAAATGTAGTATTTCTTGAATTTTGATAGATTATTTATACACTAGTTATTAAACTATTTGATCGCAACAAGGTTATTTTCGGGTAAACATTAAATATTCTAAGAATCGCGTTTTGTGGCTATTATTAGTAATGAAACTGAAGCCATAGTAATTATCACAGACGGGTATACAGAAATCGAACGTCAGTGTATAATTAACGCAAGACAGTCGCTTAGCAACTTTTGATGTGTCATCATGCAAACAATTGCCAATGTAGCTGTGACCTTGACTGTCACTCAAACGGTCGACAACACTGCGGTGGTCAACTTCGGGCAGATTGAAAATATTTACTTAATCATTAAATACATATAATGGAGTCTGTGGTTTTCGATAGTCAGAGCACTTGTATGAAAACATATTCTCATCCTTTACATTCTATTTGTAATGAACAGAGACAACTATATCTGTACAAGTATGACTGCAGTACTATGAATGATACCATGAACCACAACCATGAAATGAACTTAAATAACCTTATGACGAAGAAATATCTTTGTAATTACATATATAGAGAACCGAATTTGGTTTTTTAAATCACGAATATGAATCTAAAGTCCGAATACTAATTTGTAAAATTGATTTGTGAAGCTGCTCAAAACATTTTCATTTGGTTACTTAGTAAAACAAAGTGAATGAATGTAAACAGATAATGTCAGATGAAATATAAATCGCTTTGCTAATCCAAATCAAAATCGATGTATGATTGACTCTCATTATATGAGACACGTCACTAAACGTTATTCATAAATCCATGTCAATGCAAATCCGAGTGGACGTAATTTAGCAACTATAATTAGTTGCCGAATATATTTCAGTCGTGCGTCCGTATTACGAATATAGCAATTTGTGTGGCCCACATTCAAATTGTAGGACTCCATTTTTTAATGTAAAAATAACGGTCTATTTAACAAAGATATCAGTTATTTTTCGCTTGCGTGTTTTAAAAGCGGAGTGGTACGCGGAGTACATACGTAAACTAAATTTTAGGTTCGCGTGGAAATGTTGATGGATGTAGTGTTTACAAGCCAGTCCTTTGTGCAATCAATCAAATCATTTATATTTCGGGTAAAATTAATCAATCTAATATTGATTTAGTTTCTATCTATTTTTTATATTTTTATTATCGTACAATATTTTTTTTTTAACAAGACTTCCTTTTACTTGTGAGCAATTAAACGAATAAGAAATCGTTACTGAGGGAAGAAGAAAAAAGTATATGAGAAATGTTGTTAGATAAATCTTGCCCGTATTTAATTACGAGGCTGCAACTCCGCTTGGGTTTTGTTCGGAGACTTATGACAACCATGTGTCATGTTTTATAAGTTATGATCTATTATACCGTTTAAGAAATTCCTGACAACGGCAAATGTTATAACTTTTATTAAGATGAATTCTTTTAATTTTGTATGAGGCTTGTTGAAAATTTATTTTTCTCAACAAGCCTCATCTGGTCAAGTTGACAGTGGACTGAACATCGTGGCCATCTTTGTTGGAGGACTACGCAGAGCAGTGGGCGACATGATGATGGTGATGAAATATATTTTATATAAGTAACATTAATATTGAACTTTGTAAATAACGTCTATATTTATAGTAATAATAATAATCATTTATTTCATGACACAACGGTACAAATATTAGATATTAATTTAATTTATACATTATTTTAACGTTACTGGTATTTTCTGAGATAAAATAAACATGATATGAAAATGGTTTGGCTTTGTGGTGTATATAGTGTATGTTGGGAAAAAAAAAATCTGCTGAAAAGAGATACGATACTTCCTGGAATTGAGCCAACAAATATGTGTATTTGAAAAGAAATTAACTAATTAAAATGTTTCCCGCATACCCTTAAGTGTGTTTATTATACATTCTCAAGTTGATATAAGTTTACAAAAATATCATCTGTAATTTCAAAAAAATACTGAAATAACAATACTTTCTGTACAGATATTTGAGTATATATAAGTACTTTCATTTAAATGTACAATGACACAGTTAATAATTCACATGTTAGGGTGTTATACTCTTGTAAATAATAATTTTTTGCCTTTGAAATAGTTCAAACGTCTCCGCCCAATGGCGTAAATCGTATAACCAAGATAAGGTCACGCTTTACGAGGGACGAAAGTGGCGGGTCATCTCAAAAGAAGCAATTCTTGCGGCAGTAGATTGAATGCAAAATTGGATGAAACTCTAACGGCACGGATCTCGTGTAATGTAGGTAATGGTGGGTTTCCACTGCCGATAACAACATATTGTCCTCTCTCTCATTCTCCCTAACAAAACTGAAATAACAATCTTTTGACAGTATAAACCTGCGCTAAGTAATACAAGATTTTATATATTACTAAGACAAAATTGCAAAATAAATAATGGCTACCAATAGATCTGGTTTTAAAAAACGAATAAAATGTATGCCCCGACTTAAAAGTTAACCAAATGTAAAAAAAATCGATCGTAATATACTAAAATCTCTACTATTATATAAAGCGAAAACTTCTTTACTTTGTTAAATAAGATCGTAGCAACCGCAGCATAGATCCCTATTTATTAAACACCAACCCTACTTTTACGTCAGATTTTAGACTATGTATTACTATGCAGTTAACGTAGGGGTTGAATGAATTGTAAGAAACTGTTATGTGAAAATTTCATCAGAGTAAAGTCGCAGGTGAGTAGTTAGTTCTTAATAAATAACAAAAAAACTAAATGCAAAGAATAGTTATAACCTATCACCAGGCTTACCCAAAGGCTTACGTCTAAGTTTTATCAAAACTAATCAGTATACTACTTATAAAACGGCTTAACTCACGTGCAACTCGGTGTCAGTACCGACTAGTTTATAGACACCGAGTTGCACGTGAGT
>JAODUI010000032.1:3707019-3745173 GCA_027563995.1 Papilio gigon
TCCGCCTTCCGCATCCAACGACTTCCTGCCGTCCGCACTAAGTCGTCGGTCCACCTGGAGGGAGGACGACCCATACTGCTGGTCCCCAACCGTGGCCTCCACTCAAGCAATTTCCTGCCCCACCTGGCGTCGCTGGCCCGACGGATGTGACCGGCCCACTGCTGCTCTCAATACATATAATTCATACACGATGTAGCTTATACCAAAATAACACATTTATTCATGACTCATTCATATTTATTCTTGATAAATTTATTTATGTTCTTGTTCCAAATGTTTATATTGATTACATGCAATTATCATTCATTGTTCTTATTTGTTGCCGTTTTTAAATAAAATTATTTTAAAATTCATTGAACAATTTAAATTTAATTTTAAAATCAATTTGAAACATAATTAATTTTACCCTGTAACATATTTCGAACCAATTTCATCGCTATAGATAATGTGAGAAAAATATTGGCTTATAATTTTTGACTCATTCATCTTGAACTTATACCCACATTTAATATGTACATAATTATATATTTTCAAAAAAATACACATACGTTATTAGATCAGGCTTCGCTTTTTGTATTTATTCGCTATGGTAATGTCAGTTATACAATTTTATGTAGTTACGTAAACATTGGATAAATATTAAAAATGGTTAACATTACACTGACTTTCTTGATCCATTTATAAAGATATAAAACGTCTTTAAGCAAACAAATTATAAGTACCTATACTTTTTAAGTGTGAAACCTTTACGTATATGAATATAATTTTATCAAGTAATTAACATTTTTGTACTACGAAAATAGTTAATACCTTTCATTGTGTTTAAAAGTTCTTGCACGTCATCGGCTTTTACGAGCGTTACCATTTGCTTGTATACACTGCCGCAATAAGTGAACAATAGAAACATCGTGTCCATCAAGTTGTCCATGTCATTATGCACCTTAAAATAACATATTAAGTATAAGTGTTTTCAAATATCCAAGAGAGTAAAGCTTACCGACACGCTACGCAGTGCTCTCCTCATCCCCCTACGCCCGACTAAACCTACAACTGTTTTATGCGCCGGCGCGTCATCACGACTTGTATACTATGTTCCAAGCCATCTAGATCAATTACGATAATTAATGCACCCTATGTAAAGGTTCTGATTCTAAGTGTTGAAATCGTTAATGTTTTAATGACGTATTGAATAACGGGAATGTATTAAATTAAACTCACTTCATAACCCTTAATTGCGTGTTGAATCATAAAAAGTATTGTGACGAATAATACAAATCTCATGTATATTTTGTGTAGATATAAACGTCTCGGTTGGGAACTGGTGTCTAATGCGCAGTAGCCACCGAAGCGTAAATTCCTCAAATGCGGCTTCAAACTGAAATACGACCATTTCTCTTGCATTATGTTGGTAAATATGTTTTATAAAGCTCACGCGAACACTGAACGTAACGTGTTTGAATACGTGCAACTCGAAAACGTTTTATAACAAATTATATCTGGTAACTTATTATCGCGCTCTATAATTATCATTGCATTGACATCATTATCATATGCAGGGCGTTTAATTTCATGTGAACAGTCAGTGTGTTCTAGTATTATCTATTCCTATTGGCCATTTCTTTGTTCATGTGATACTTAATATTTAAATAAACAACAGCTCATCATTTACTTTGATGCAATTAAGTTAATGTCATTGTAAACTTACTCTCCCCCGCGACTCGGTCCGCGCGTTATTTGTAAATAACATAATTAGAAGCCTACATGTTTATTTGCAGCCGTTCGGTAGGTGGTCTTTCAAATTCATTCATTCTTTCAAACTTTCACATTTCTAATATTAGTAGGTTGTGATAAAATACATTTTTGGTAGTAAACATGTTGGCTGGAAATGAGATAAATGTGGGAACATTTTTTTTTTGGATTTCAGGATTCAAGATTATTGTAAGAAAAATATTTAATAGTTAATAAAAAAAATGTTGACTTTCATTGAATGAAATTGAACCTAATATCATGTTATTCGTTCACTCCGTTCACCTGTGATGGAAAATATAACAGATATACATACGTACAATTATCTGTTCATTGCATTGACGTACACGAAGAGCGAGGCCGTGTATGTTAGTGGCAGCTGTTTACTATGAGTTACATTGCGACTGAAAAAAATGTTGAAGAAGTAATATTTATTCTAAATTGTAGTTCAGTGTCAGCCACTGTGTGACATCTTTTATTTTATCAAATCAAAACTTGCTCAACTCAACAAGAAAAGTGCTCGAAACTTATATCAACGTCTGTTGGTGTCCTTATAATTTCAGCATAATTTTCATTTCGGTAACAGTAAGTCGAAACCCTTGAGATTGTGTCCCGTAAGATGAAGTTGAGTTAATGGTTGTTAGCGACAAGAACGACCAAAAAACTAATCATTTCATTGCATAGAAGCTAAGAAAAATAAATTCTTAAATTCGAAGACGTTATGTGTATGCAAAAAATATTTCTCGAGAACAAAGAAACGTATATAAATTTACAAATAATTGACATTGAATGTTTATATTTGTGTTTAAAAAAGAAATACGGAAATAAATCTACGTTATTATGAACAAAGGATTTAAATTGACAGCTGCATCGAGAGAGCAATAACGCAATCCACAGATTTACGGTCTCGACCCTTCTAATGATCGTAACGCAAGAGTGCTATGCGAAGACGCTCTTGGTTTGTTTACTAACAAACATATTAGAAATAATGAGGTGGAACGACGATGAAGAGCGAATAATTGTGTCGAAGAAATAATGTTATTTCGAGTTTATAGGGAAATGAATATGTGAAAAATGTGTCGCCATAATTATCATTGGTAATAATGCATTTTGTAAAATATGAATATGCATTGCGAACGCATAATACTACATAATAATGGTTCTTTTTTGTATTAGAACGTTTTAAGAATCATGTATGCGAAAGTGTTAATTGTATTAATAGGACGTTTTAATTATGTTTTCACAGTCTTATTTTGTAAAAAAATATTTAGTAAGTTTGATTTTAAATAAAGATGAACCAAACGACATTCAACACTGATGACATTTTCGTCCAGTATAAAACTATACGAAAACGTCATCTTGAAGCGGCTTAAAGCCTACTCAATTTCCAGCTACCTTATACCCGACTTACAATTCGGTTTCCATCCCTATCACTCGTGCGCACGACAATTACTTAAACTTGCTAAATTTGTTCTCAAGGCAAAAAATTCCATCAACTCTTGCGCCCTATTTTCGACGTCGCAAGAGTCTTCCGCAGAGTCTGGCATAATGTTCTTGTTTACATGCTACGAGTAAACGAACCCAAAGTGCCAGATAAATTTGTTTGCAATACAACCTTTTTTGTCAAATCGTTCTTTCCCTTATCGGATAAAGGACACTTTGGCTCCTTACCCCCTAAAGGCTAGCATACCGCAAAGCTCTGTTCTCTCGCAACTATAACTACGAAGAAAAAGAAAAGAGTTGCTGCGAAAGAAGCCTCTTGGAACTCTAGCCAGTGGAAAAAACAGTTACATAAGAGACTATCTAGACTCGAAACTTTATTTTAACATTCACGTAAAAGATGTTCGGCGTAAAGCTAAGTTTGTGAGTGCCACCAGTTTCAGTCACTGATTTACTCCTCAAACAAATTGTAAAATCTATCTCGGCGGACATCGATAGAGATAAATTGACGATGATTGACGGAGGTAAGGTAATCAACTCGTTATATATTTCGTCGGAAAAAATGAGGTCCATAAAATATTACGTTCTGCTATCCTTACACAATCTTAAGGATTGATTATAATCAACCGGCATGTATGTATTGATTGGTATGTATGGTAGCGCTTTAGGCTCCTCAAACGGAAATCTGTAATCGGTTTACCCTTTAAGTTACTAGCGTGTATAGGTATATATTAAACTATATGTATTAATCTCAAATACGGAATCAAAATGAAAATGATATAGATCCTTAAAGGCTTTTTATTTCATTTATCCATACAAATATAGGCTTCATGAAAAACATTAACTGCATGTCGTGAGATTTCAGTGTAATGTGCAATGAAATGTTTCCTCGACTTTACGAATTCGCATGAAGTTATAAGTTTCTCTGCATTTAAACCAAAAAATCAAAAGCTTCAGATGTTATTTAGGTTAAACACAGCATCCGTGACCTGCGGGTATTCTCTGCGGCTTACTATTCTAAATGCAGAGGAACCGAAAATTTCTTAATATTTCATTTCACTACTCAAGGCCATCGTATATTTTACGTTTGTATTTGGAGACGAATTCTCAAACGTCATCACGAATAGAAAAAGATGTTATTCGTTTTTGAAAAGAAAGTTATTAATTTCTTGATTTACATGTACCAAAAATAATACTAGTTTTTAAGAAAAAAATCACTGCGAAAATTCATATCACGTAAAATGTTCAATACCAGCCGCCACTGAAGAAAACATTTTTTTTAAGATCAAACGAAGTTTTCTGTACGCAGCCCGTTGATTATTTTACAAGTGAAATAAAACGAATTATGCTTGTTAAAATTTTAATACGGTGCAATTATTTGTATTTTATTAATGTGCAATAAAATAGGAAGTAAAAGAAATAAATTTAATATTTAAGTTCGCTCAAAAGTTACAAATTAACAGATTATGAAATTTAAAGAATTGTAATATTACATAAATTGGCTAATTTAATTTTCAGTATTTTTTAGAAAGGCGTAGAAAGAGTAAGAACTTTTAACTATCTGAAAGGTAAAGAAGATCAGTTAAATCAAAACAATAAAAAAGTATATCTACAATCATTATCTCTGAGAAGAAAAATAGTAAATTATTATGATGTAATGTAAAGTTCAAATAAGTTTTTGGCAACTTACTGAAACAAAAGTAGTGTTTGAGAGCGGCGCAATAGATCCCGCTGTAGGCACAATCGGTTTCTTTATCATTTCCATAAATACCATTAGAAACCTTTTGTGTTTAACAGGAATTTTTACCCAGTCCAAAAAGTATGCAGAATCAATTAATTTTTCACTCTAGAAAAGAAACACATAATTTTACATAGGATGCTGAAAGATGGAAAGCGGAGGACCGCATACTGTGGAAGGCATTGGGAAAGGCCTATATCCAACAGTGAGCAGACAAGGGCTGATGAAGATCATGATGCTAAATTATAGCAAACAAAACAGTTGATACAAGCAATGTTTACAATTAGTTAAGGCGGTAATGTAAGTTAATAAATGTGTAATACAGTAAAAGTATTTTACATACAGCATCCGTTAGTTTACTGCCATAGAAACAAAACAAGAACAGTTCCGCAAATATGCACATCAGAAACAATATGATCGTAAAACAAGCTAATGATGTTTTATCAATCTGCAAACGGTATAGTACATTAGATTAACATTTCTTTACTCTTAACTATTATGGCGTACTTATATATATACAAGTATACGAACTTCAACGAATCTGTAAGCAGTGGTGCATAGAATCCATGCACCAAATAAAAGTTGACAGAATATAGCCCCGCCGTATGTCGCTTCAACTTTTGTAAAAAATCTAAAAAAAATAGATACATTTTACATAATGAACGCACGTCATAACTGGTCGAATTCTAAAAAATAACAATTACACGAAATTGATCAAACCGTTTTGTCTAACAGATTTCAGTCCAGCGATCGAATTCAGCACAGCACTACAACTGGAAATGTATGTGACGTTTCCACCTCTATCAGCACAAAAAAAATGTATAGATATATTACATATATACATATAGTTATATATGTATATACAATGTACACAAGAAAAAAGCGTAGGAACCGCGAGTCTGTAGAAACATAAAAAAAAAAACTGGAAATGTACACCTATACTTCAACTGATTGCAACCGTATAATGAATTTTGTCACAAATTGTCAGAGGTATATCGACATTTCCGGTACACATTCTAGAACCTTCCACATATAATAGGAATGAAATACTTACTTATGAATTTCAATAAAATGTAGAGCCATATTCTGAAACTTCATATCGTACACTTCAATTAAAGGTATTTTTGAATTCGTCGATTTAATTTTACAGTTTTCTACAAAATTTTCCAAATCATATCTAAAATATTCGATTAAAAAGTTAAGAATTAAGAACGTCGTATAAATAAACTTAATTAAACAATAGATTAAGTTAATTATTTCTAACCTTAAAATATTAATTTGCGTTGTACATTGATGTAGAAAGAATGCGATAAATGCGTCAAGCGTAGTAATATTAAACGCAATCCACGATATTTGGATGTAATAATAGATTAACGAAAAATAAAATCTGCAACAATAAGAATTATTAACACTAAAACCTTTTTTTTGTAACGGGGGGACATCTTAATAAAGATATCCTGTTGCTGGGATGGAACAGGGTTATGTAGGGTTTTTCAACTAAAACTCCTTCAGTGGCCTTACCCTAGCGCGATTGCGACTGGTGAAGCCCCGTGATCTGAACACTAAATAAAACCTGTAACATTTCAATTACAGTTTAAGCTGTTGTGCTAAAACAGAATTCAGTTTAAATTCTATGAATATCACAACTATGATAGAGGCAAATTGGCGATTCAACAATGGTCTATTAGTAACTTTTGCTAACTTTTTTATTTGTCAGACAACACAAAAAAAAATCAAGGAAAGTGTGCAGCCACTATCGTAAAATTAGTTAATTCAACAGAGGCTTTTACGTTGTCCAAAGTAACAAAATAACGTAAAGAACTTACTTTAGTTTTGTATCCGGCTCAAAAGGAAACCAAATAGAAAACTCAACGGCCGTTCCTTGAGAATACAAAATGTGTAGATACAACGACATAAGAAAACAAGTAACAACTGATGTTAAGCTATAAATATTTACAAGAATTTTGGCTTCACGAGCTGCGTCTTTGAGCAACTTATGGTGGTTTTCTTCTGGTTGGTTAAACAAATCTCCTACAAAGAAAAAGATTCAAGACTTCTTTGCAATTAACTTTCTAAAATGTGTGTATCGTAATAATTATTTAATTATATTCTCTTTCAATTAGAATTGTTATTGACAAACATTGAAATAAATAAACACATATTTCACCCATTTCACTAAACTACTGATCAAAACGGCTTAACTCACGTGTAGATCGGTGTAGGTACCGACTAGTTTCGAGTATAGCCCTATAGTTCACTCACCCTGATAAAGGACCTCCGACGGGTCCGAAACTAGTCGGTACCTACACCGACCTACACGTGAGTTAAGCCGTTTTTATTAGTATAATATATCTTCATAATTCATTATTTCTTCTGATTACCGTTATGGAGTAAATTTTTTTTAAAATTGTAGATACTTCTAATCTATTTTTGGCACAACGGATAATGTGAGAAAAATGCTTTTATAATGTTCTTAATCCGAAAATGTTGAACTTCCAGTCTCATTTAATATTACATAATGCAATTATTATACTTTTTCAAAAAAAGCTTACATCCTGGTGCGTCATTCGATTGGGCGTCGCTCTTTTAATTTTTTCATATATTCATAAACGTTAACCATTGTCATCGGTGGTCCGACGCAGTTATATATTCATGGGAAAGTTAATGACATTTTTTTTTAAATAACATATTAGTAGACTTTTTATTAATTCACTAATATTTCTTGTGACCATTCCTGGTAAGCTTGAGTTTGTGTTAGGATATGGTCCACGACAGTAGTTCGGAATTCGACCTCACGGGCCTGTAGATCGATAGTCCCTATCCATAACCATTAGGCTATTGGCGCTTCAAGTTTGTAATGTGCAATTGTTTATATTCTTCTTCTTCATGCTCTTCATTGCTGAAGGTCGTGCTCATCTTGAAGTGCCCTCATCGACGAGTCGACGAGCCGCCTCCATGCCATTCTGATTATATTATATACATCGAAATACATTTGAAATCTGGTGTCATTTGTCAGTGATTACATTTATAACTACCAATTCATTAGGATATCATCTTTAAGCGAACCAATTGTAAATACCTATTACTTTTTAGTATGAATGTATTTCAATATAGCAATATTATTCTAAGATACTTTGTTAAAATGTGAAAACCCTTCGTACCTTTCATTGTGTTTAAAAGTTCTTGCACCTCATCGGCTTTTACCAGCATTACGATTTGTTTATATATAGAGCCGAAATAAGTGAATAATAGAAACATCGTGTCCATCAAATCATTCATGTCATTACGCACCTTAAAAATGAAATAGATACAGGTCCAATTTTAAGTCTTTTCTAATATCCTGGCGAGTCAAGCTCATGAGCATGTTCCTCAGTGCTCTCCCCAGGCATCCCTTTACGCCCCGTTAAACGTGCAACTGTTTTTTTACGCCGCTGCGCACTCACAACTTGTACGATGTTCCGAGTACTCTATCTTATTTAAAAAAAAAACCATCAATAGGGGACTTGAATATTTCAAAAGCGTCAGCGTAAATAGCCAGAATATACTAAGGTAAGCACTAACTTCGTAAACTTTAACAGCATGTTGAATCATAAAAACGATAGCGGCAAGTAACACAAATCTCATGTATATTTTGTGTAGATATAAACGTCTCGGTTGGGAACTGGGGTCTAATGCGCAGTAGCCACCGAAGCGTAAATTCTTTAAATGCGGCTTCAAACTGAAATACGACCATTTCTCTTGCATTATGTTGGTAAATTCGTTTTATAAAGCTCACACGAACACTGAACGTAACGTGTTTGAATACGTGCAACTCGAAAACGTTTTATAGCAAATGTTATCTGGTAACTTATTGTCGCGCTCTATAATTATCATTGGATTCATAATGGTGTCATTAATTTTATATCTGACATCATAATCATACGCACAGCGTTCCATTTCGTGCGAACACTCAATTGGTGTAAGTATTTACAAATTCTATTGAATATTTCTTTGTTCATATAATAATTACTGTTTGAATAAAAAATTCGCAATTATTTTTTTATTTTATTGAAAACTGTCGTCAGCTTGTAATAAAAAAATAAAAAAAATATCCTATGCGTTTTTCAGTTTCCTGTATATCGGGGGTTATAGTACCTATTAGTGCATAAAAGAATTTAAGGAACACAACAGTGGATGTAAAACAATAGGTTTTTGAAGCAACGACATCTTTTATAGAAACACGCGAGCCAAAAGACAAGACAAAGTGACGCCGACACATTGAAGCCTTCCTTTTCCTTTGTACAAAAGATACAGGTAATGAGCAACAAAACATTCTCCAAAAGAACGGGATAAAATATACGGGAAATTATATATAAAATGTTTTTAATTTAGCATTTTTTTCATTGATAATTTTAAATCTAACATTACAATTATTGTAGGTGGTTAGAAATGACGAGCCCCGAGAGCCTTTTTCAGTCCAAGCAAGATATAAGACCTGATAACGTCACTCGTACTTCCAAAAGCTCAATTAAGGTTGAATGTAAAGCTAGTAATTACCTACTTTAATAAGCTAGAGATGTGATTGTTTTTTCAAAGTGTGAACAAACGGACAGCTTTGTAAGATCACATATTATCAATGACAAGAAAAAGTATGGTTAACTATATTGAAACAAATTGCTTCTGGACTCCCGGCATAATGTTTGTACACAGGTGGCATTAAATGCCGTCTTTGTAACGATTACCATAGTCTTTAGTTGAGGAAAACTTAATTTTAACTCAAAGCGGGTAACAGATGCTGTTGTAATTTTAAATATGAGTAAGTACAAGATATGAGTAAGTGAAATTAGAACAACGAATATTTTTCTTTCCAATTAATCTTTAACCAAAGTGTTATTAATCAAAATGACCATTTAATGATACCCAATTGTCAGATGGGCTTTAACAATGAATAATAAATTTAAACATTAGAAGATTTTTAATAATTTACTAATATTTCTTCTATCATTCCAACTAAGTTCGTTCTATGATATGGTTCACGAAAATAGTCGAATGGCGGGTTTCGAACTATCTACCGCGTGATCGGAAATCCGTGCCTTTAACCATTAGGTTATTGGGTTTTTATTTATGTTTTATATGTATTACAAATAAGTATACTAAAGCAAGGATGTTTCATCATATCATAATATTTATAAAAAGATATTGCTCTTTTTCTTCTAATTAAATTAATAAAAAACGACTTTTAGATATGTGTTCCCTGCAAATTATATTAATTCAATTCATTTTGTAGCACGTACTTTAATAATTGAGGTGGAGATAGCAGAGTCGGCATATCACTCCCATTCCCCTGCGCATTACAAACATTAAAATTAATTCCCGCATCGTCTACCGCAAGCTAAATATTTGATAATACACCGACATGTTAACACACCAAGAAATATTACGATGTAAAGTTTTATATTTCAATATATACATATAATGAAAGCGTTTGATGACTACATTTTGAACAAACTGTTTGATTTATTAATGTCCATATAAAAGAAAAAACTACATTATCTTTAAACTTTGTCTTCAACAAAATTCTACAATTCCTATCATGAACAAAGAAGACAGTAATCTGTGAAGATAATGTAACACTTATGTTTAAAAATATTGGGAAAAATTATTTATTTACAATTGTATAAAAATATTCAGACTTACCTATATCTTTATTTAAACTGAAACGTAAGTTCTATAATTTGTTTTCCATTCAGTTCATAAAATGAAAAGGACCTTCTTTGTTTTGTTCGAGACAAAGAAACTATTTGGTGGTTGGATCGTTCCCACACCTTGAGGTTATATCAAATTAAATCTTGCATTAGTGAACAAAAGACGACCAAATTGAAAGCATTTAAACTGCCTTTTTGTACAAACCAACTGACAGAATACTAACTTAAATGAAACGGAAAGGAGTTTCGTTGTTACTTCGTATGTTATAGATTTTTGACGAGACGTATGTTATTGTAAGAGGAGTACAGCTTTATTCAATTGATTTCTAAATATGGGAGATTTAAATATTGTGTAGTCAGTTGTCTTTTCTGTATGAATAGGGACAAAAAAATGTAGTAGCATTGAAAGGTCACTGACGCTCGTAGATAATACGTTGCCATCTTCATCTAAATATATCTCAGCAATAAGATACAATGTTCCATGAGCGAAACATTCAGAGAAAAATTGCATATATTTTTTAATCATAATGAGCATACTTACTTGATTCATATATGGTTTTTTTGCTACGTTCATTTCGAGTAGTATTTCCGAGTCCATTTCATAAATGAAATTTGAACGAGCCCACGTGGACGTGAAAGAGATTTCATATTTTCATTCAAAGAGGTTAAAACGATAGAACATGCTTTTAGACTATAATTTTAAAATAAATCGCAATACTTTTTTTAACTCCGACAGAGTTAATGTGATGTTATCTGATGGAATGGTGTAATATTAAACTCTGAAAACATATTCGAGGTTAACAAACGTGTATCGGTAAGTATAGTAAAAGAATTTGACAAATTATAAGGTGACTCAATATTTATCAAAGGTGATAGATCTCTCGAGTTATTAGAACTAAAATATAAAGGTCATATAATTTTAATGATAAAGTTTCATTAGAATTCCAAAAGCATGATGTTTTACAGGGAACATTGTACACGTGTGCGTGTAGATTTTTACACGATGGAACCTAGACGTCGATGTTATGATAAAAGAGCACTACGTATTTCTGCGAATTTTTCGTCAAAATTCTAATTACTGGAACAGGAGCAATGTCGTAATGTATCGCTAAAACTCAAGCATTGTTCCACAATGTAGAGTTTGTTGTTTTTCCCTTTCCTGTTTGGAAAATATTACAATAGCCAAACATGACAACAAAAATTAAACATTCCCCTACCTCTTTATTTAAATATTTTTATACAAATTCAAAATATCTCTCATCCTTTTTTTTTGTTGTTAATAAGTAAACGTTCCCAGTTATGCATACCACACTAATGATAACACACAACCGTGATCATAGCATTGTAACTCTTAAGTTGTAGGTCGGAAGCTTTTCCAGCTAGCTTGTTTATTAAAAAGAAAAAAACGTGTTACACATAACATTAATCTAGGTTAAACACAACTAACGACGCTGCATTCACCGGGGAAAATTCTAAGCGTACTGCACCACTAACTTTCTTAATATTTCACCCTTTTCATAAAGATTCACATCATTTTTCGTTTATTTCTTGTTACGCTGACATCTTTTATATATAATGTACTTTATAATTGCACGAAAACAATAACGCTGGCTAATTGCTTTGTTCAGACGTGAGCGACATCTATTATTACAGAATCTAACCCTAACACATGTTTAACAAAACGCTGCAAACACCACGTGCTTCGTACTAAGGCCCAATTATACTTATGCTATACAGATCCGCATACGACTGCCTTAGTCGGAAAATTCTCCATTTCTTCACATTTTTAAAGTACTGTCAAAAAATTATTATTGTGCAGGTAATATTTTGTTATCGTTTTAATATCGCGAAAGAAGAACTATAAGTGCCAGTAACTTTAAATAGGTTAAGTTGACGAGAAAAATAAAGTGTTTTGAAATTTTTTCCTAACTTCTTCATGAAATAATTGAACGAAAAAGTTTTTCCGATTGTGATTTAATTCTATCGCTGGAATCTAATATTTTTCTGTAAAATAAATTTGTTTCAATTTCGTTTTCATTTTTTAAAAATGTATTTCACTTAATAGGTATAATATCGCTCGACCACGACCGTCTCAGTTTACAAATTAAGTATAGTGTTTAACTCGAAATTGACATTTTTCTAGCATTCATTTTATTAGTATTCTAACATTGGGTTAGATTCAAATATTCAAACTAATAATTACATAACTAGCTCAATAAATTTTTGAACAATTTAGTATAACCTAAAATAATAAGTTTTATCTGTGATAATTTGGTTCGTGTGCTTTATTTAATAGGCGTAGTTTTCCTCCTCGTTATTTGGTCCCCTCATTCTATATCGCATAGGTCGGCTAAATAAGGTCGCAACGCCGCAGTTTACTGTGAATTATCCCGCGGAGATTTTGGGACATTAGCTTTATGTTATTGCGAATTGCCTAAAAGACCGGCACGCTGGAGAGCAATACATTGCTTTAATATGGGATCGCTTTATAAATATACGAACTTTATGCTCTTTCTTACTACTTAATTATATATTTTTGAAGGATAGATAACAAAAATTCTACCATTAATGGTCAAATAACCATCCACTCTGTAGTGTACAAACTGTTACTTCATTCAAGAATATTTTTTATAACTTGTAATATGATAGGCATGATTACAGAGTAAACCTGTTTTAAACAATACATTAAAGCAGCAATAGTTGTGAAAAAAAATCAGTAAAAAAACTTACTTATAGTAAAGTTAACCTGTCGCATTTGTTAACAAATCATAAAATGAAGACAACGCCATCTAGTATCACGTTTGTATAATACCAATAGGTGGCTCAACGCCATCATGCCGTGTGGATAATCCGTATTCCGTATAGCTTATTTGTATTGATTTTATACACCGGACTTTAAAAGCAAGTTATTTGTGTGAAAACAGATATTTTAATACTCCAAAAACTATATATAAGAAATAGGTACTTCCACTGATTTTATTGCTTCTTCAAAATATACCAAATTAGCCTTTTTCAAAAATTGGGACTGATAACACTGTTAGTGTCAATGTCAGATGCGAAATGTGAGTGAGCTTCAATATTTTTGCATTGTATAAAAGTGTCTGTTGTGTGAAAAAATCGATTTGTATTTCCTTTACATTTATCTTGCTGCAAGAAAATACGATGTTTCGTTTTATAATTGCTATATTATTAATAAATACGTGCTACCACAGCTTAGGCAATCCAATCGGCACCCAAATAACTGTATACTCGTTAGATAATTCGCTCAAAGCTCTAGCAAATCGCTGTGAAAACCAGTTTCTTATATCACAAATCAAAGAGAAGATTTCGGAATGCAACTTAACTGTGCCGCCATTGAAAATTAAACAAATGCAATGCTTAATCTTTTACGATATAAATACCCAGCTATGTGACGCAATTGGAGGTTCAAATTTAATTCAGCAAAATGATCTAATAAAAAATTTACAAAACGTAATTAATTTAGACTCCATGTGCACAGATAATACTAAAAATTGGAAATTTACAAACATTACTGACATACCTTTGTATAAAAAGACAGCCGAAGATGTTTTTAATAATAAAAAACATTGTGACAAAGTATGTGAAGTGGCAGACATAACAAGTGATGACAGCAACAGCTTTTGTAAATATTACAAATGGGGGTCAGATACATTAAAAATCATTCAGTCAAGTGTTCATGGATCACAAATTAAAGCAGCAAATAATGTGAAAGAGCCCGCACTTCCAGTTGCTACCAGTACAGACACAAAGGTTGTTGAATCTGTTATTGCCAACACCACAGTGGTTTCAACTACTAAGAATAATATTCCAACTTCTCACGATGAAATCAAAGATGCCAACCCAGCCAAGCCTGAAGTAGCAGGGACAAAAATTGATCAACCTGAAATAAAGGAACCTAAAGAACCCAATCCCAATTTTGTAGTTCCAATACCTAATTTTGAGCTCTCCGCTATAAAAGTAAATGAAGGTGTAAAGAAAAGTAGTGAACCTAGCATACCAAAAGTTGAAGATGTGGTTAATAACAGTGAGAAAACTTTAGTAGCTCAGAAAGCTAAAGGTACAATTGAATCAGATGATAATAAAACAATACCAGAAGAAGAGCGACCACCAAAAAAAGTTGACATTGAAAAAGAAGATCAGCTGTTAAACAATCAGATGAAAGATAAAGATTTCAATGGTGATGATATTGAAGATGATTTGGGTGAGTTAATCACAACATTATTTAACTTTTCTAGACATAGCTTATGTATAATTATAATTTATACATTTTGTATTACTATGCCATTGTGAATGCAACCAAAGTATGTAGCTTAGTCTAACACTCATATATTTAATTGGCACTTACTAGTTTCAAGCCCATGGGGCCACAATGAGAAACAATACTGATCCCTCTAACTCTAAAGAAGATTTCACAAAAGGGATGAAATTTATTGATGCAGACAAGGTGTCACAAAAGTTTGAAATGACAATATTCAGGAGTGTTAGTAAAACCTACAGTTAGGATTGTGTAGTTTTTAAATCTTTACAATTATATTTAAAGCGATGCATGTTTTTGCATAAACTGACAGAGTAGTGTGTAAAATAGGATAGCTATATATTTTTTAATTTGCATAGTGTGTTGTTCAATATTGAAATATTGTGCAATATATTACCTTAACCTTTTAATATGAACACTTATTGCAAAATTTTGTGCAATACTATGGCATTGTCTATGGACACAAAATTTCATTTCTGTTTAAATAAATTTATTTCTAGTTTTTGCTTTCAACCATGTTTTTAAATTAAAAAAAAAAGTACAGAGACAATTCTAATGATTAATATAGTATAAACATACTCTTATCCAAGTAAAGGATATGAATAAAAAAAAATCTAGTCTTAGAGCACTTTGATTGTTTCATCATAATACCATTTCCTTATAAGCAAATCTATCTATTACTTATTTTTCTGCAGTTTGGCAATAGTTTTGGTAATATAACTATTAAATATAAATATAAATAAAATAAAATAATAAGTTAGGCATTAAACATTCTTTTATGCAAGTAAACTGAATTTGGGTAAAATTATCACCATAGACAAGCACTACGAAAGTGCAGCCATATGGAAATATTAACTATGGCATGTGATTGATAGTCTCAGTCTTGTCAATCAGCATCTGGGTAGTATTGTAGTTGATGCTTATTAGAGTGTTTTGTGAATAACCTATCAGGTATTTTGCATTAATATTTCCAGATTCAGAAGAAGAAGAAAAGCCAGAACTTCAAGATAATTCTGAAATAAGTATCGGTCAAGGTGAAAAACAAAATGTTGAGGAAAAACCAAAGGAAGACCCGAAGAGTGTTGCCCCAATAATCACATCTTATGCAGATAAATCTTCGGGCGGTAAGTATTATAAAACTTTTGATTTATAACCAATTGAGCAATCAGGAATGAGTGTCGGTGGCGTAATTTTTAAGTCCTTGACCAGATCGGGCCACATTCAATATTGTCAAGGTGCAATATATGCCCTGTACCAAAATGTTTTTCTAATTTAAAATTTCACATGTACATTATCCAACGCTCTGATGCTGAAGGAAAACAATGTGATGCAACCTGCACATATCTATGTGAAGTCAACCAATATATGCTGGGCCAGGGTGGTCTACTTTGGCCTGGTCACCCCAATAATAGGGTAGGCTCCGAGCCCCTCAGTGTGGGTGTGTAGTGAGTTGATAGAGGATAGTAATCCAGAGCACAAAGGTAATGTGGAAGAAGTAGGTTCCAGACATTTTTAGTAGATAAAGGTTCCTTTATGTGAAAAATAATTTGACAAAGAAACTATTTTTAAAATTACGGCAGATAAACTTACTGCTATTATTCTTATGATATTAAATATCAGTTTTGGTTTAAAAGATGTGAAAATAAACATTATGTAATAATGAATAGGTATTCATTGGTGAATAGTATTGTTATGAGATTTTATGTACTCATATGGTTTTCAAGGTCACTAGTATTGATGTAATTCATTTAAATCATGCCTTCGTATTCACGGTTTTATTATTTAGGTTTTAAAAAAGTTATGATTTATATCTTGAACGTTATATTTTTATTTAATATTTTTTTAACAACTAATTACTATTACACAGTTACAAATAAAATGAAGCAATGCCAGTAGCTTTATAGTTAATGCTACATATTACCGATCTAATTGTATTGGGTTTAAATCCCAACATTCGACTATTGTGAACAATATCCTAACACAAGTTTTTTCAAACTGAATTGGTAACTGTATTAACGAAACGGTGGTTGTTACCATACCAGTACAGAAAAAAATGACACAAACATATTTGGATTGTTTTTTTTTTACAGAATTCATTTCGAAAATGCCCCAAGATGAGTTTGCAGAAGATGACGATCATTTCTTCTCATTCTTTCTGACCGCCGTCGTCATTGTGATCCTGCTATATGTTTTGTATCACAACAAGAGCAAATTTACCAAAGTGGTAAGATATTTTAATATATATTTTTACTAAAAGGTTCCATCAAGTATTAGATAAGCGGATTTATTACAATTATTCACCCTCCCCGCCTCATCAGCAAAAGTTAGCAAAGCCCTGGAATGTTTACATTGGTATAATAATTTTTCTACTAATGTATTCTAATTTTTTACTTTTTTTTTGACTGCATCACCACTTGACGTTAAGCGGGATAGCGGTCAAGTACTAGCTTATTCAATGTAAAAGTAATTCATGGACAGCAGTTATAATTCGTTTTCGTTAGTTTTCAAGCATAAAAATGTGTAGGTTGTTGTGTAAAGAAGCTCATTTCCTATAGTGCTTACTTGAAACCGTCTCAAGCTATCTGAATCTAGAATATTTTACAAGAATGTTAATATAATTAAAAAAAAATATATAAAGCATGGTAATCAATATCATTGCTTTTTCCAATATTATTATATTTTAATATAAATTCACTTAGACCTCCAAAATATGTTTTTATTGAGCAAATTATCGTTTAATCTTCAGGTTCTCGGTCTGATCGTGGAAGGTCGTCAGACCGGTCGTCGCAGGAACAGTCGCGGGCACGCGTACCGGCGACTGGACACACTGGAGCAAGCAATGAGCACCAACAACCCAGCACCGCCCAGCAAAATTATATATTGAATATACTTAACTCGAAATTTGGATAAATACTTCTTTATTATTAAAAGTTGGTAGACGTGACTAATATATCTGGTAACATTCTCTACTTTTCTACTATTCTAAAGTGATATTATAATTGTAATATTCTAGCACTCTGTATGTCTGCGTACATAGTGAAGAAGTTCAAAGATATGTGCGAAGTCAACCCGCACCTGGCCAGCCTGGTTGTCTATGGTCCGGTCACCCTAATAGGATAGGCTCCGAGCCCCTCAGTGGGCACATATTGATAATGTTTTAGTCTAAAAATTAGTAGAAAATGTATTCAAAGAAATATTTGGTCTACTTAAATTAGTAAGTCAATATCTATGATAGACTGTTAGCGTAGCTTGAAGCTATTATGAACTTTTAATATCTAATTTATTATAATAGATTTAAGGATCGACATAGACGTACCCCGTACAGCCGTATTTTTATCGGCGATTATGAATTGTGGTTCGTGTATGGCGAACAAAACTCGATTAATGCTGAACGCTTAAAAGAAGTCCGTGTATGTCGACCCTTAATTGTCAAATGCGTACGTGTACTTCTTAAAAGAAGTGTTACTCTGTGCGATTTAGGTTTCCTTTGCAGCCATATTAAGTATAGCCTGTACTTACTGATTTTATTCAGGATTCTTTCAATTATTGGTTTCCTAAAAATTATTTTAATTACAATGTAATTTTAAAAAGTGTAAGTAAAAAGCAACAAAATTATGACAACATTTCTTTATTTGAATTATGTTTATAAGTTGAATATTCATTTGATATTCGAGTTATTGTTTTCGTATTGGCATGTCTTATTTTTTTTAATATAAGGTCGCGAAGCAACTAACCATTTTAATTCGCCAAAAGAACGAAGTGGCCGCTGTGGGAAGGGGACATAAAATTTGACATCGACACGCACATCGATCTGACGAAAGGCTGTATTGCTTCGAGTTGACGCCTGATGTCATCTTCCGCGTGGTCGCGGTCGTGGCCGAGCGGTCCGTTCGTGCAAAAGATGTCTATATTCATTTAAAACAATTTAAATAATTGTGATAAAAAAAATCTTTGACGTTCCTTTTTATACAATTTCCAAGAACAAAAAAGTCCTGTTAAAATGTATCACACGGAACTGCTATTTATGTTAAAAATATGCTATATTTCATTGGATGGTTTTTTAACTATTTTCCAATTAAATTTCTCGCCAATATTTCTTTAACTATGTTCAATGTTTAAATATTAAAAACAAATTAAATTATAATAAGTACAAGAATAAGGGTAGAAATCTTCATTATTATATAAAAAAAAATCAACATTTAAAAATATTCAATTCACCTTAGCACATGTACTAAATGAAATTCAGGTGTTTTTTTTTTCTATTTGTGTATTGTAACTTAAGGTTTTTATTTATTTTTACAAATTAGCCCCTTGGAACATTTTACAGTTTTGATTCAACGTGGATCTCGATGTATTTGTAGTTAATTATCAAAAGTAAAATTTATAAAAGGGTTCATTTTTGTTTCATTGCATCAGCCTTTGCCCACCGCTGGACTCGGCCTCCCCAATGATTCCCACAGTAAGCGGTCTTCCTGCCGTACCCAACGACTTCCCGCCCGCACGAAGTCTTTGGTGTACCCGGAGAGAGGGCGCCTCGTGTTCCTACTCCTGTGAAGGATATAAAGTTTTTTTTTAAATTGTTTATGAATTGTAGTTAACAGTAAATTCTTATCTATGCAGTAACCGAAGAAACTTTACCTCCGTATTTCTAATAAGAATTATCTAAACTTTCATATACTTTTTTTTATCATTTGATATTCGAAATTCAATAATTAATAACGCTATTTCTAACCACATGGAAGTGATATGCTTGTTCGTGACAAGTTGACGAGCGTTATAACTGATTCAGTTCGGTGTTGCGAATGCCGCTGTGGCAAAATTCATTCCGTACGAGTTAATATACGTAAAAAGTAAAACTAACAATATTAGAAAACGAGAACTACTTAGATAACGTAATGTGTTTCAAATGATGGCTGTACGGAGCTTGAGTGAATAATTTTTAGCTTGACCAGACAAAGATGAAAAGTCTAGTATTTGAATACGCCCATTTTACAAATATCAAACATAGGTTATAAAAACAGTATTTTATGTTATGAAAAATGAGAGGATGCACTAATATTTTGTACAATATTTTTAAGCACAAACTCATATTTAGATACTCAAATAAAATGTACATTTATAAATGACGTCACAGCGTCGTCGGTGTACATTTTACGATAGTACATGAAATCCGAGCTGGCAGCATTTTAACTATATCCGATTAGGCACAGGGGACACGTTTTGAGACGCTGTACTAATATAGCAAAATTTATTGATCATTAATCAACATCGATTGCCAACGACGGCATGAACCAGTTAACCTGTTACACGGCGTCAATGTTTATCGTGGGATAAAACGAATCGTTCTTGTCTATCATTTTTCTGACAGAACTTTAAACAATATATTTAAACATCGTATTCTAGCATTATATTTAAGTATACACCATTTAGGAGAAGGGTCTTTGAATATTTAGATTAATCATCGTTATTCCAGTTAAACGGCTGGAAGTGTCTGAAATTGCCAACATTTTGACGTCGGCAACGCTACCCCGCTCATTGATTATTCACGCCGAGTCTAGCGCGACTGGTGTTCCCGCGAACATTGTCTTGCCCGCTTTACATATTTGTCTAAACGGCACTTTTGTTGCCTTTCTTATAAATATAGACCAAATAACCGGTTCTTAGCAGTATATCAAGTTGATTGTATTTTACTAGCCTTACCAGTTTCTTAGTTACTCCGCTTACCGTGTCTGCCCCTAACATTATTACTGGTAGTTTTTCTCGATAATCAAATACGTTTTTTTTTGTAAATGTACAAGAACTTAGTAATAGTAAAGCATTAGGTACATTTGTAAATTTATTTTGTTTTATTACATTTTCCACCAAAGTTTTCTCACTGAAAAATATACAGAACCGTACGCAATTCCTTTGTTTTTCTCTCCGTACTCTACGGTCAGCTAATGGAGGCATTGACTCTAATAAAGTCTTATCTTGACCTATGTCTGTATACAATGAGTCCTTTACGACACAGAGTCTACCAGTATAAACCTTTTTCCTAGGAATATTTCAACTGAAATGTTTAGTGTTATTTTTTGATATGCGCACGGTGTAATTAACAGGAAGCTACAGTATATAAATGGTAGTTAACTGATCCGTATAATATACAAACAAAATACAGACTACTTTTAACTAAAAATACTTTGAAATCACCAAGTCCATTTTTAGTATTTAATCTAGACCTAATCAATATATTGCATTGCGTGGTAGGTTCCTCGTCTAGATTGTGTTCAATGTCACTCATGAAATAACAAAACAAACAATACATAATAAATAAAAGAGTTTTACTACACGATAAATAAGTCCCTGAACAACTTAATGACACAAAGAATATAATTTCATTACATAGAGACATTATCAAGGGAACTCAGTCACAGTAAACGCTCAATAAAACCCGACTCACGACACTAATGTGTGATGAAAATTAATCGTCTTTGCTATAATGTACTGATTACCTTTCTTTGAATTGGCCTATATTTCTATTTGTTTATTTATAAATACGCGATAAAAAGAAAAAGCATTAAAAACGCATATATGAAAGTAACGTAATAAAATACGAAGATCCAATAGCCTAATAGTTGAGGATACGGACTATACGATCTAGCGGTCTTGGGTTCGGATAGGATATGTCCTAACACAAGGAAGTCAACAAAATGCTATTAACATTTGATTTAAAAATGAAACAAAGAAATAAAACAATTAAAATCTTATATCATAACATTACATAGTGTGTCAAAAATCAACGATAAGCTAATGTTTCAGTAAATATGAAACGACTCTAGGCGCCGCAGTCCTTAGGTAATAAAGCAATCTCTATTGAAATAACGCTTGTCACAAACATGTTTCATGTGATAAATTATACTCGATTATGTTGATTTATGATTACGATATATGTTTGTCGATTTCTGGATATATAGACGTACTTCTAAAGTTTTTCTGAGTAACGCAGTATGATTTACTCTATTAGGGGAGGTCGGGAAATAAAAGAGTGGGATGAAAACCAAAGTACGCGTTTTAAAAGGCCGAAAAAACCTGTATAATTTTCGTACATTGAATTGATTACAAGATATGTATGAGAAAGCATAAGTAAGTAAGATTTAAATTGGTGCAAATTATTAACTTAGTTTGAATAGAATTGGAACCTTTTGTATTTTATTACAATTTTACTAATTAAAGACTTTAAGCCATACCGAAGAACTTAAGGCAACGATGTTGTAGAAATATGAATTAAAAAAAAAACATTCTATTACTAATTACGTTCATATTTCCAAAACAAATTCTACAATAATTTTTATATCTTTTGTAAATAAATTTGTCTTACCACCATTTTAATTAAAAGCTACAAAGCAAAAGGAATTAAAAAAAAACTAATAGAATTACTCATATAAAGTATATATAAATTAGGATTTTAATTATGAGAGCGAATGACCGAATAAATAGTAATGTAAAGCAACAAAAAACTTTTGTTGGTAACCCTTTGTTAAATTTTTTAAAAGCTTATAAAGCTCTGTATTAACTTGTTGTTTTGCGTTATAATTATTTGTCATATTTTTAACTATGATTATCATCATAATTCGTGCGTAACTAAGTTATTGTAAAATGTTGAATAATAAAAATATATTCAATTTAGAAATGAGGTAAATTAGAACTTGTAGAAAGTTTGTTCAGACTTCGAATCGGAGACATTGAATCATATGAAAATTTGCTTAATTCCCGCTAACTACATTGGGGGAGTTACAACTACATTGTTACAATTTGAATTTAGTACTCGCTCGGCGTATGAATCTGAAACGTAATTTAATGGAAAATTGAATTAAATCCATAGTTGTTATCTTAGACATGTCCCCACTAGGGGGCTCTGAATCTACCCAAAAGGAGATCATCATCGTCATCATATCAGCCACAAGTCGCCCACTGCTGAGCGTAGGCCTCCCCCAAAGATCGCCACGAAGATCGGTCCTCGGCCGTCCTCATCCAGAATGTTCCCGCAAACTTAACCAGATCATCGCTCCATCTTGCCTTGGAGGCCTACCCACGCTGCGTCGACCCGTCCGTGGCCGCCATTCCAGGATTCTAAAGGAGAAAAAGAGATACTAGGCCATTAAACCACGCTTACCCAGTGAGGGTTGGTTCACTTCACACATGTTTTCGAATTTATTTTCAGATACTATGCACGTCGCCTCACAATTTCCTTCATAGTAGATACTTCGGATTAATGTACATGTGAAATTCGGAAAACGAAAAACATATTGGTCGTGGATCTAATCTGGAGATTTCGATTTCGGTGAGACATTCTCAAGCGCTTAACAACTGCGCCCTTTTGTACAAACATACACAATACTGTTGTATGTACGGCATTTAATTAGACTAGTACAAAACGTAACGTTATAGTAGCTGGATAAAAGAAAATAAACAAGATATGCGAAAGTGTATCTAAACACATAAATTTTACCTTTATGTTCATTATTCATGAGATTAAATTGTTTGTTTAGGTTTTATATCCTTTACAAACTTTACCTTTTAAAATGTTGTTGTAACATTTGCTTGCTTTGACTAAAATCCTACGAATTGTTTCATATACTCGTATAAATGTCGAATCTCTCGGTTCAATATTTATGAGCAGATTTTTTAAGTGTACACCACCAAACATGTAAACTTATGATTGACTACATCCAAAATATAGATTTGCTTGTTAGAGTATTTTGATTTTTAGCAATGATGAAAAATATTTCGTAACAATTACACTATATATCATAGACTAGACTTTAAGAGTATCCACTCTCGTCGTTTCACTACTGCGCTAAGTTCAGCTCACTAAACAGAAACTGACACTAAATGTACAAATGTTATTTTTAGTATTCTTTTTCTAAATCGCTAATGCCTTCTTGAGACAAGGTAATGAACCGATAAGATTCAGTACAAAGGATCTCTAGAGCTAAATTGTCAATATTGCCAATTCCATCAATTAGCTCGGAAGCAGTAACGTCGGGAATTTAAAAATCTTTTCTTCAAGTTTTAATATTTGACATTGACATAGCCCTATAATAATGAAATAATTGTAAACACGATATTAAAGAAAATAATGTCATTAACCGACAAGGAAAGGGAAACGTTATAAATGTTTTTTTTTTATTGATACAATAATAAATATTCTGTGAGTCAGTGATTCCCTGAAAATGTAGATTCCAGGAATTGCCCTCAAGCGTAATTACGCGCCCATTAGCGTGGTTGACTATGGCTTAGTCACCCTCTAATAATAGGGTAGGTTCTGAGCCCTTCAGTGGACGTATAGTGAGCTGATGATGATGTAAATACGTTTGTAAAAACATTCATATATTTTTTAAGTTTATTCTGAACTTGGTGTGAATGTGGTTATTGAGTAAAAGGGTAAAACCCAAAATCCCACTATATAAATAGAGTTAAAATTTTATTACGTGACTAAAATTCAATATTGGTTACCTATTGGTCAAAATTAAATCATAATTCATGATCAAAGATTTTTTGTTAAAGACACACACTTCGCCACTTTAATTGTATTAAATATCTCGTTCACCCGTTCGCACAATAATACTAAAATGAGGTACAACATTTTTGCTTCACGTATTAACATGATTTGTTAAAGTGGAACTCCCTAAAAAAATTTCAATCTATATTCCTACACGTCCCTGTATTTTCACTACACTTAAAAAATATTAATGTCATTCAATGAAAATTTCTCTCTAGTGTATTCTACGTTTTGACTTTAGGAAGATTTCGAATATATAAGATTGAATTCATATACGTAGATGCCAAACAATCGGAAATTGAATATAGGGCACAATGAACGCATATTTTGTGTCGTCAACAACAAGGAAATGTAATAAGGCGAGTACAACGCCCTCTGGAATCAATAAGGACGAAGGTTGCTTACAATATATTTCTTAGACGAATAGTGAATATACTACTTAACATTCCAAACTCGGTGTATCTATCAATAACAAAAGATTCCATCCACAATACAAGAAGGGTTTTCAAATCAAGGGATATCGAGCCCGGAATAGAATTTGCTAATCAATTATTAAAGCCACCGACGATGGAGCTTCTTATAAGTCTGGGTTAATGCCCCTCAACGTCTAAGAAACCTGTAAAACTATTTTCTATTTTCTAACTAATTCCTAATTAGTTTATTTTAAATAAAAGGGTTTTCTAATAAGAAAAAAATGTACTAAAAAATAATAACTGCCCATTAAATACGAAGTACTATAACTACAGAGCGTCAGCGACGCAGTTGTTAAGCGCTTGACCGGACCAGACCGTACTCGACATTGTCTAGGTTCAATTCCCGCAATGTACCAATGTGTTTTTCATTTTCGAAATTAATTTGTACATTATCTGACGTTCTTGGCGTGAACGAAACCATCATGATGCTTGCACATATCGGCGAAGAAATTAAAAGATATATGCGAAGTCAACCAACTCGCACTGGGCCAGCGTGGTTGACTATGGTCTAGTCATCCTTGGGGATGTTAAGGTTCAGAGCTTCTTAGTGGGGACGTAAAGTGAGCTGATGATGATGATAAGTGTTATCATTGAAATAAGGAATGTTACATTTGTGATGTCATCGCATTTATTACGTTATTTCTATATTTGAATATTTAAATAATTCTATTCATTCGTCGGTCGATTTCACTTAAATAACTTGGTCCGCGAACCAACTTCAATGATTTAACCAAAATATTTCAACAATTTAGCCGAAATCTTACACAATTTCCTCGGGGTGCTGTGTTACTTCGCTTTTAAACATTAATATGATTAATTCGGAAATTAAATAGAAAGTTAAAGTTATCATATTAAATTATTATCGAGTTTGATTATCAAAGATTTTAGAGAGTTCGTATTTTCAAAGTTGAATCATTCTATACGAAACTTCTTTGCCGAAACTGATAAACAATAAGTAAAGAAATAGAATAATAATATGGTAAATAGTGATTGTTATTGAACACCAAATTTCAGTCCTATTTTTCATCTTTCACTAATAAGGATAGGATGTTACCCGGAATTGCACTCAGCAAGGGACGGGACTTACTACGTAGAAAGTGGATATACTTTTTTTTCTGTACGTCTCCTCCTCTGTTCATTTAAGGTTGACATCGTCTCGACAATTTTAAAAATGTCTACGTACAGAGGTCGCTTTGCTTGTTAATATAAATAAGATGGGCTCTTGCTCATTTGTCACTGTATAAAAAAAGAAAAAAATCAACAAAACACATAAATTGTTGTGTAATTTCTCAGGAAAAATATATAGGTAAATAACTAGGAGTAACAAGTTAATATTGAAGTGTACTGGAGTAAGGTTGACTTCGCTTTTAATTGCACTGTGAATAGTGAGCAAAAAGCAATTTATACGTAACGGCTGTTTCCTTTGATCTTTCACTCGAAGATCGATGCTATAAATGGAATGAAACATAATTTAAATTTAAACATATTTCTCTTTCGCATAAATGATTCGTATTTTCGTCATATATGTATTGAGAAATTCGATCACAGCATTAACGGAATTCTTTTTTTAGTTTTCATAATAAAAAATCTTTTGATAGTATTTTGCTTTTTTTGGTAAATTGATATTTTAAAAATATTAGCACTTTCTTTGTCTTTGATGTGCTTATGTTTTTGTAAAGTTTTTTTTTATTCTTAGTTAGTTTCTGGGTCGTCATCGTCAGTTTACTTATATCTCCCAACCGGACTCGGAGTCTACCCAAGTTAGGGTTTCTGAGCACAATACTTAAAATTTGCAAGCGATAGATAAATCTGCCAGTTTATTGCGGGGGCGAGATATTTTATAAAAGCTGAGATGCGAACAAATAGGATGGATGTACCAAGGGCGAAATTTATATCTTACGCAAGGCCATTATTTCACTCGACAAGGTTTAAACAGGCGCTTTGCGTGGTCGTACTCAACCTTACCTTGTAAATACAAACAACATGGGTACTGGCAGTACAATAATACTAGAGTCCTTTTCCACGGGTCTTACCACACTTTTCCACTGGTACTACTTATTGTAGGGAAAGTGGATTTTGCAGAGAAAAGTACTTAGGAAGGGGAAATATCTTCTAAGCGTGCACTCCTCTGTCGATTAAAAGTAGCTACACATCTGCACATGCGGTTATCTATGGGTGGTGATCACTGCGCTATTTTGGCGAAAATAGGTGACTGCCTCGCGTTTACCACCCTATGCTATGAAAAAAGCTTCATAGCATAATAAATAAAAAAAAAATAGAAAAAAAATGTGATGAATCTCCTTCTACGTATTTGACAATTTTACTAAAAGACAGTAATTTTCAAATCTTCATTGGAACGCAAAATGTAAACGTAAAAAAGCTCTTATCAGCACTGCCAATTATAGCTTTCACAAAAGTTGACATCATTACTGTAGAGAAAAAATTTCATTACGAAGAGTCATGAAAATATGTAGCTTTCTTAGTTATTTTAGCATTTACTAGCTTTATTTTAGTGACTATCATTTTTACATAAAACACTTTTCCGATTTGTTACAATTATCTCTCATACCCTAATTCACTGCGCGAATTTTATATATAAATTTCATTTTTATGACAGTATGATTGAACAGATTTTATGACGGATGGCTTCATACAAATGTAGTTTTAATTTAAGTAGTCAAAAGTATTGTCGTAGTGGAAGTTAGAAATGAAATAAAAAGAAAAAAACTATTTAGTTTAAGACAAGCTTTTTCTGGTGTTCTTAGAACTTCGCCTTACTGTTTGTTGTCGAGGAGAATGTAACAAAGACACCCAAGTACAGGGTTTTATCCACTAAAATCCCTTTAAAAGCCTAGTATGATGGTGCCTACGAAATATATAGCAAAACATAAATAAATGTTTTTGATTTATTGACACAAACTCTACTTAGTTTTAAGACTATTTTTTATTGCGGACGCTGGAAACATGTATCATATGAATAAATATTTTTTATATCTTTCATTTGAAATTGTATTTTATTTTATATGCTTTCATTTATTCATCGGACCCTTTATTGAACATCCATTTCGATATAGAGAATATGCGATTCCGTGACATTCGCTCGAGCGTGATTAATTTATAATATTGTCATATATCACGAAAGCGAGGACGCTTTTAACACTCTGACAGATATATCGATAACCACGATAGAAGGAAGCCAAGGAATTAAAAAAAAGTAAAGTTTTTTTTTATTATACCTAAATGATTCAATAAAGTACTATTAACAATAATATATATGGTACTTGAAAATATATATTAATATGTAATAATAACTAATAACAAAATAATTGAAGCGCAAATAGCCTAATGGGTTAAGGGTACGGACTACCGATCTAGCGGTCGTGGGTTCGAATCCCGCCATTCGACTATTATCGTGAACCATAACCTAACACCAGCTTTTTTCAAGCTTACCAGGAATGGTTACAAGAAATATTAGTAAATTAACAAAAATCTACTAATATTGTACAAAAAAAAATACAATAATCAATAAATACTTTCAATGAAGTAAAAAAAATGTTGTTTCTCAGTTATGACTTCGTATTTTATGTTCTGAACAAAATGTTATATGACATATATTATAATTTTGATTTTTTAAACATATTGTGAAATTAATACGTGAAGCGAAAGCTTAAAATGCTATTTTAAGGAAATTGCGCGAACAGAGATACGTGACACTGTTTAAGTTGATATGAAGAACATTTGTATGAAGCTATTTTAATTAAAATAAAAGAAAATCTTTGTATGAACAATGTCTTATAATATTCCATTTGTAAAATAAAGTCTTGTGAATTGATAAGCGGATCTCGACGGAGGCAACCCTATCGGCGGCTTGACTGTATTTATATAAAATCGGTTAAGGTACTTGAGGAAAAAACTAATGTGCACCGTAATATCCTCGGCCTTAAATCGATTCTTGTAGGAAGTGAACCTTTATAAATTGTCGAGAGTTAATAGTAGGGGCTCTGAAAGCGGAAGTTATTGCCGAGAACTTCCTCCTCTTTGGCCGAAGGCTTCAGCGGAATGTGTAATATTTGAAACTCATGTTAATTGAGAATTTGTACTTTACGTTCCCTCGTTTATTTAGTTATGTTTACTGGAATTTGAAGTTAAACTACCTTTGGCTAACCTTAGCTTTTTAAAAATATTATTAATTTTATATATACCTATTATTCATGGTTGGTTACTTAGTCTGGTTAAGAAGAAAGACACGGGTTAAGGAAGCGAACGTTCCGGGTTGACTTCCCGATGCATGTAACATTTTTTAATGTAACAATTATAATTTCTTCTGATTTAGTTAAATTTCATTATGAAAAAATAATTTTGTAAGTAAAGTAAGACAAACATTAATCGGTTTTCTTTAGTAGGAAAATAAAAAAAATAAAAATGTAAAACGAAATTTTGCCTTTACGTCATAGAATTTGACTTCCAAATACAATCAGAATGGATGAGTTCAATTATCTCTGAACTCGATTCATTCGTCATTTTATTCAAATTTGTCATTTTATCGAATTTGACAACCATCACAAACTTGACGAGGACTTGTATTAAGATATTATATAGAAATTATAATACAATGGTAGCATCACTACGTTTAGGATATAGTTAAAATAGATAATAAATTGTGATACTAGGTGGCAATATTAAGCTAACTAGCCGCCCGTTACTCTTTTGTTTATTAATTCTAAGAATTTTTCATTAACTATATTTCTATCGTAATTATTCAAGTATAAACAATCACTAATACTATAACTATAAATATAAATTCATATAATTATAAAGCATTCAGTGTGCTTTAATATTAAAAATGTGCAAAAGCTCGCAATAACATTGATTCCTTTGAGATGAATCACAACCTCCGCGATCGTATCTGACCTTTGAAAGCTCATTTTTATCGTCATCACGTTCCTGTAAACACAATGAACAATGTTTGGAACATTTCAATTTTTGTAGAGTTCGAGATTAAATAATTTATTTTTGTTTAAGACATGTTTTATTTTGTGTCGGTTTACTCGTTGCACAAATTAAAAAAAAAAGTAATAATAAAAAATAAGCCCAATGTATATAGATACTTTGGGAAGAACGAAAGAAGACACATTTATTGCCACACATTAGGAAAATACATTACACAGTTTTATTTTTTTATAGGATAAGGGGGCAAACGAGCGGTGGGATCACAAAGGTGGTCGCCCATGGAAATCCGCAACACTAGAGGAGCAGATGCGTTGCTGAACTTATACAGTAACCAATCAAAGAAAAATGTGTGAAACTTTAGACGTATCTAAAAGTAAAAAAAAAATTGTTAAACATAAACAAGTAACGGATGTTGAAATTCGTTTGTGTTACTATTTCTGAAATATCAGAAATAAACCCTGTTGGGTCCAGCGACTGATGAATGTATTAATTAACAAAGAGGAAATCAATTTATGCAACTCACGTCTTATTTATAAAACACCTAAAGTAAAAAATAGAAAACTTATATCCCCACTTTCCAACATCTATTTATTATTATTGTATAACTTGTAGTTCATTGTATTATTCCACTGTAATAATGTTTAGTGACATCAAAACAATTTTGATTCTATTTTAATGAAAAGTTGAAGAACTCCAAGTAATTATACTATAAACTCATTAAAGCGTATATTAGAAAAATGACATGCAAACGTATAGTCGAATTCAATAGTAATAAGAAATTAAATTTGCCCATGTTACTTGCTGACAATGTAATTTATTGAATTTATTTTGGACCGTTTCAATATTTAAATTAATGTTTACATTTTTAATTTTTTTCTTAAAACCTAATGACATCATACATTACACTTATAAAGGTAAATTTGTTGGGACAGGTTCGTTACAATGTTTCATTTTCAATTTAATTCGAATAAACTATTTTGTATGGTATTGTAATAATATACAATAACTTAACAATATTCTCCAATTGAACGAGTACTAAGAAATATCAGATTTAAACAATAGAGAATGGTACGACTATAAATGAAGAATAATTCCATATTTAAAATAAGCCTTTATTTAAAGCGTAAAAGTGTTTTAATAAAAAAGCGAAAATGCATTAAGCTTTATGTGTTCCGACAATATCTGAAGGACACTTTGCCTCAGTGAAGTTCAGGTTCAGTGAGGGTCGGTGCGCGATAGCGTCAACACGCTCGCCCCTAGGCGGGGAATTCGTAGAGAATTTACAACTAAAAGTTTTAGAATTAATCTATTTTAATACAAAAAAGTTTCTAATTCAAAAGTGTCAGTTGTGTTTTTAAAAGTAAATTAATATATATTTTATTGATAGAAGTTATAATGTGTTATTAAAAGTTCCTTTATGACTTTTTCTTAACTACATAAGATAAGAAATGTGTTATTATGATTTGAAACAGTTATACTTTGAGGTAGGAGAAATTATTTCATTGCATACTAAACTAAACATAAAATAAAGTACTTAATAAACTACTATAGTTTAGAATACACAACTTCAATTATTCTGTAACCTCTATTTAAAATAAAAGTAATAATTTATAAATATCTATTTAAAACGATTAGTAAAACACTCAAAGTCCATAAGTTGTCAGCAAGGATATCCGTTAGTGTAGATTTTTAATAATAAATTTACCAAAGCGAATGTTTAAAAAACCGTTCGCCGTCTATGAGTAAGAATTTAAATGAAAACTTTTAGTTCTTTAAACAACTCCAACAATCACGTCTTTATTTCTGTGGAAGTTTTTAAACAAAATTCGATTTTACCCGGACGTGAGAGCTTGTGTCAAACTTACAGTGAATTCCCGGGAAGTTTTGCTAACGAATCGTCCGGAAAGCACCGGAGACATCGACGCCTGGTGTTAAAATAAAACAGGAACATTTGTACAAAATTAGCGAGATTACTTGAGCAGTGGATTTCTTTAAATATTTTTCAAGACTGCAACAGGCAGGACTGGGTTAATAGGTATATGTAAACCAAATCTACTTCCTCTTTTCCTTTATTATTAAGGTAGAAAATAGAAACATAGACTAGGCCTCTGGATCAAACACTTAATAGATGTAACTTGTAATTATTCCGCTTCACGCATATATTCCCTGTGGTAGTGTACCAAGCGGAACATTCTTACAGCCAGGAGGTACCCCGAACTTTATTACAGTTAGATTTGTAATAAGGTAGCATCGTGTTACTAAATTTAATAGATGTGTAAAATACATCAGAGGGGTACACAAAAGGGAAACGTGACTTCGCAGATTACGCTAAGGCGAGTGTGTAATGTCCCTTGAACAAGAGGCCGTCTCCAATATTTCAGAGTGTAGCATATTGCAGGTAACCTTCTAATTCCATTATTCAGGCGTCATTATCCTATTTATTTTTTTAAAAAAAGTTACAAGCTTAGAAACAATCTGTAGAAAAAGTTATATTTGGTATGAGATTTTTCTTTACCATGATTTTCTAAGCTGTTTTGTAAAGCAAATCTAAAATTTAATGAGCCCAAACAATTTGTTTGTCATGCGGTCGTGCTTAGACTTTTGTTTTATGGCCCACATTTTTAAGAGAACAAAGGGTGCTTTCCTAAACAAAGGAGTTGGTAGAAATTTTATTATGTATGGTTAGGCAACTCTTTATAGGACAATGTTTTACGAACGAAGAATGAAAATGATATCTTGAATGTTTAATTACTTTTTCTATTTAAAGAATGAAATAGAAGGCGGAGGTAAAAAATGGTCCTATGTTTGCCAAAGTTCTGAGACAGTCACCGAAAGCGGAAGCATTTCGTTTTGCTCACGTCATAGTTACGTTTAATATCTTTCAACTTCTGAACATTGTTTCATCTTGACATATAGAACAGAATTACCTCATTATCCCTTTGAAATGGATAGCGTAACGATAACGTTTCCTAAAATGCTTTTTATAAAATTTCTTTTCCCCTGAAAAAGATTCCCTCTACAGTTCATTTGATAGAGTTATAATGACTGAATATGTCAACTAAAATGTTGGCCTATTAAATTTTTCTTTACTCTCCACAGAATTTCAAATGAAATGACGTTTGACACAGTTTCGTAATCTTAATTAGTTACTCAAGACTAAGAAACAAATGAGAAAAATACGATAATATGCATAAATATAAAAAAATATGGTGTAGTTCTAAAACATTTTTTTTTCAGTAATTAAAACAACATCTGACCTTTAAAAGTAAAAATATTTAACAACTGTCCTTAAAAGCTGTTTGTAAATTACGCTTTTAAGTGTTTTGTGGTTGTTTCATTGTTCATTCGTACCTCTTGAGTTTGTCCGGCGTTTTATATACTGTTATAATTGTATTTAAGATTTTTTTATTGCGGTGTCTTAAATAATGATTGTTAAATTATATAATATAGTAAATTATATAATTGTGACAACTACTAAAAAGTATTGTGTCTTAAATAAATGTAGCTTTCCTTTCAACTCCTAGTGAAATGTTAGTCGTTTTTCTTTTAATACGTGAAGGGGTGAATGGACGGCAGGATCACCGAGGTGATCGCCGACGCCCATAGACATCCGACACACTTAATGTTATTTTTTTTTAACTTCTAGATATGATGTAGATAACATACTATAAAGGGAAGTAACATAAGTTTAACTTGTGTATACTTGAATAGTTTTTAAAGTTAATTATGTGAGAAGTGACAGTTAAAGTGATTGTTGAAGAGATGGACTCGGAAATGGAGATCCAGAACTTTTTCAATTGCACTCAGCACATACTGGGCCGTGACACGTCGTGGGAGAATCTCAATGTCTCGCAGCTGTTGGATTTGCTGCCCAAACAGCTACTTGAAGATGTTAATTTGAAGTAAGTTTTAATTGTAATTATTTGACACGTTATCGGCATCTTTTTAGAAAGTCCTTCACTTAAATGTTTTTTTTTTTGAGTCTAAACAAAATTCTATTAAAGTTTTTACTTTTTTTGTTAATAAAATTTTCGTACCAATTTGTAATCAATTTCCAATTTCTCTAGAATAGTCTAAGTTAAATTTAATCCTTTGTAACAATTCTTTTTCCCACCGTTCGTTTGTTTTTCAAAGTCTCATGATACTTAAGACCATTTGCTATTAAATAGTCTTACTGCTTGGTCATTACGACATCTCTTTTGTAATGAATTAGCGAAATTGAACGAAGAAATTAACCCTTCTATAATTACTACTCGTGAAAGAACGTCGCCGTGTTGAGACGTAGACGCGGCTTCAACCACTCGCGGTGATTACACCGTAATCGCTGAGCAGATGTCTACGCTTGTGTTCTTAATGTGCATTCTACATTTTATGTTTCATTAACAGAGTAACGCTCGGCAACTGCATGGGTCTAGGCAGGAGGCCGTACAGCCCGCCCTGGTGGGGGCAGTTCGCCTGGTTCATTGTGTTCGCAGTAATGCTTCTATTCGCGATCATTGGGAATACGTTAGTTATTTGGATAGTGCTCGGTAAGTTTCACCTCAATATGGTTGTGTTAGTTGTATTGTATTAATGCGTTTCTTTTTGAAAAGCTGTAGTGTTGTATGAAATTTAATAACTAAAAGACTTTTCGTTTAATGCTTCATTTAAAAAGCAGCATTTTTAATCCTAAGACGACGTTGTGTTTACTTATTACATGTATCTATTTAAATATCAGTTGTCAAATGTTTTTAGGGTTTAATTGCCTGTAACAAAATCGACGAAGTTATTTTGTTTCTTTTGCCCTTTAGCCCATCGGCGAATGAGGACGGTGACCAACTGTTTTCTGGTCAATTTGGCGGTTGCCGATCTTCTAATGGCAACATTGAATGGAGCACCGAATTTTGTGTTTTTGGTGACGGCGAATTGGCCTTTCGGTTCAATTACTTGCAGGGCGAGTAACTTCACGGCTAACTTGACAGTATCCGCAGGCGTTTTCACTCTAGTAGCCATCACAGTTGATAGGTAAATATTCTTATTCATGCAACCATCATATCTTTAGTAATACTATTATGGAGATATTACAGAGGAATCAAAGCGTTACATTTTTAGTCATTTACGTAAATATTGTTAAATTGATCGAGAGGTCAAGAGGTCGAGTATAAAAATTATTCGTTTGTTACTAAACAATTTCTCACTTTGAACATTTCCTGCGTCGCAAAAATGTTTTTTTTTAATATTTCGTCGTTTAATCGTTTACCAAGAAGGTGCGGGATAATGAGACGGATGTAACATTATCCATTGATTAATGATGTTTATTTTTTTTTCTCCTTCTTTATTTTCCTCAAAAGGGTTGTAAAGGCGTGACTGGCCGCTTTTATGAAATTTAAATATTAGAAATAACATTATAGATTGGGTTACTAAGACCTCTTGCAAGACGAGTTAAATATCATAATTAAGGCGTATTTGCATTTGCCTAAGATATCAAAAACATATGGACTTAACTAGGACAATATTAGCTTTTCTGGACGTGCCTGTTTGCTGTTTGAAAGCTGGTTTCGAATTTTGAATTGTGTTTCTCGTTACTGATTTTGTTTTGTTTGTAATTTAGGTACGTGGCTATAGTGAAACCGTTACAACATAGGCTCAGTAGAAGAGTCGCGCGCGCTGTATTATTCAGTGTGTGGTGTTCGAGCATTCTACTAGCCTTACCTACCCTACTATATTCTGACACTTACACGAAAAAGTAAGTACTCATTTTATACTGTTACGGATTTCGTATAAAATTATTTGGTTTCTTAAATCGACGTTTATTTGACTATTAAAAATAATAATCAACACTTATTTTACGCTTGATACTATTTCAAGCTAAATTAAAACAATTCATGATAAAATTAATCGCTTCTTGTAATTGCATTAAAAATTTAAATTGAGGAACCAAATAAAATCAAAGTTTTTTTCTTAAACAAAGATACGAATAAGGTATGTGATCTCGATATGACCAGTTTGAATAATTACAAAGAGAATACAATTAATAAAGTTTCTTAAATATATCTGTTTTGTATTTTCTTACTAAGCTTTAGACTTCTGTACTGTATTATTAATTTTTAATGGTGTCAGTAGATTGGGAAATGTCTAAAGGTACATACTAGGTACTCACGTAAGTTGAGAAATAATCTGAAAGTATGGTATCAAAGAAGTACATTATTAAAAGGCCGAAATAAGTTTACATAAACGGAGTTAATTTGTTAAATCATTAGCTAATGTAAATCTAAGCTGTTAATGTTCTATCCGGGTTGACGAAGAATACGAAATTCCATTTCACGCAATCTTACACACACGGTTATGAGTGCCCCTAATGATGTCCTACATTAACCTACTAACTTCTTCCAAACAAATATGTGTCAATATATATAAAGATAAAAGCTTTTGTCACTTATAGGCTTATGTAATACGATGGAATGTAAATATCGTCGACTAACACTAGGTATACATTAACTGCGTTTCAACTTTCGAATACGCCCCCGCTGTTACCGGATGAACGCAATACACGTATTTTACTCAGGCCATTTCCTTTAAGCTTTCCGCATTAGAATGCACTCGTGGATAATGGAAAGAAAACTTGATACGTTTAACAAACGAATACAAGAAGTTTACAATATTTGTTGTTTTTACATCAATATTTATTAACAACTAAAAGGTCATGTTTTTTTTTAAAGATTCGCTCAAATATTGCATGATAAATAACCATTTACCGTCATATTAACTTAATTATTTTTCTTTTGTCATATTTAATTTACAGATATAAAAAATATAGTTACAATGACCTATATAATAGCTATACTGTTGCGTAAATATTCAACGAATTATTAGGATCTGTTCAATAAGATTTGGCACGACAAACTGATTAATGCCATATGAGATAAATAAATAATTGTCTAAATTAGTAGGTCCAATAGGAATTGCGTCACCATCTATTCAGTCTTATTAGTATGCATCGCATCGTCTATCGATAAGGCATGGAAATGCGTAGGCACACCCAAGGCCTTCGTTTAATCCTGCTCACATAAAATAGCTCAACTGCCAAAGTAGATCGTAAGCGAGGCCTTCCGGCCGAGCCCACTCGCATCAGCTTGTTTTTAGCTAACGTTTATATTCACTTCGTAACACACTTTGTACAAACATCGGAAATACGATCTTTGTAGTTCATGAAATAAAATTAGAAATATAATTTTCGCTATAATTTTTGCGGTTAAAAGTATAACGGGTTTTTACTAATTTTCTTTAAACTTTTCAATTAACCAGGATTAATTAACTTTTAGGAAAGACAAAAAATAATAATGAAATTATTACACAGATTTACCTGTTAAGTAACTGATTAGAAAAAAAACCATAACAAGTATAAGACAAAAGTAACGTGTGTTATATTACGTAAATAAATTATAGACTTGTAACCCTCTTTCCATTAGAGTAGACAGTATTGGGAAGTTAAAGTTTCGCCCTTTGGGAACCAAACGTGACCTACGTTTGTTATTTGTTTCGCTTAGATTTTATATAAATTACTAATAAAATTCAAAACAACGAGAACGGTATATTAAAAATTTAAAACAATAGGAATTAGTCTGACCATTTAAATTAGAAATTAGATGAACAATGTGTTTAATACTCCAGTCTAATAATGGTTTTGAAGCCAAAATAATTTAACTAGTTCAGCGTTTCCAACCATCAAAGTTAACTTGAACAATTGTACTGTACATTTAAAACTGACGTATCAAGTTTAAATTTTATTTGTCAGTTAAACTGATCAGTTCTTAGTTTTGTGTACACACGCACTTAAAGGTAGAGTTAAATTTCAAGTGTGTAGGGAGCTTATAGAATATAATTTTCAGATACATAAATGGCGAGCGTGAGATATGTTTTATCAAATGGCCCGACGGCAGCTACCCCACTTCTAAGACAGATTACTGGTAAGACAGTTATTAATTGCTTATGTTTATTGTAGGTGTTCTGTTTACTAGTTTCGGCAGAAACTTATCACTCATATAACTTTCACGAACTGTGTTTTGTTTATTATGGTATTTATGTAGTAATAAAGACATATTCAAGAATGTTTTGGTAAGTAAAAAAAGATAAAGATTTAATCATAATCAGTAACTTCATTTATCAGCCTAATGTAGTCCACTGCTGAACGTAGGCCTTCCCCATCGATTGCCACGATGACCGATCCTGTACCGTCCGCATCCAGTGCACTTTTTTTTTTTTTATAGTCAGGAAATGCGTTTACGCACCTCTACGCCGGGCGGTGCAATGGCGTAGAGAGTGTGGGA
>JAODUI010000032.1:3745273-3755728 GCA_027563995.1 Papilio gigon
CCACTAAAACCTGACTGCCCTCTGACGCATTATGGCGGGGCCACGGGAACGCGTTTGCTTACTTCCGTGACCCCGCCACATCCAGTGCACTCCCGCAACCTTGACTATGTCATCGGTCCATCGTGCATAACTTACTTTTATAAAAATTGTATTGCTGTTATATAATTCTTAATTAAGTATGTAGTATATTAAAGATTAATGAACAAAATAAAATGTATGTTTCAATAAGTTTAAAAATGGGATGTTTTATCTTATTCCCAAAATACCGTCCAAAATCCGATTTATTGGCCGTTCCTAGATATATTCGTAAAGGACAGTTACCTCTACCGTTCCATATTTGAATATGAATTAATCTTCAATGCATATTTATGAGTAAATTATAATTTTAGCTACAACTTAGTTTTCTTATCCGTGACGTACGTGGTCCCTATGTCGGTGATGGTGTGGGCGTACGCACAAATGAGCTCAGCGCTGCGAGGTCACGGCATCGGCGAATGCACGCATCATCAGATGCAGATTGTCCGTGCCAAAAGAAAGGTACATATTTTTCTTGAACGTAAACAGATTTTTTGTTAGCTTACTAATATACCTTCTAGACAGTACCAGTCCAAATAAGTTCTAGGCTTGTGATAGTATATAGTTTACGATAATAATCATATGACTTAATTCGAACCCCCGAACACGTCATCGAAAATCCTATTGGCTATTTTTGCTTCAGCTATTATGTTCACTTTAATTAAAATAAAAAATAAAATCGTATCTGTTTTACGCAGGTGGTGCGTATGTTTGTGTTAGTCGTGGTTGTATTTGCCATGTGCTGGTTGCCTTACCACGCGTACTTTGTACTGGTGTATCACCACCAGTCGCTGGCCTCCGCGCCGTTTGCCCAGCATATCTACTTGGCCTTCTACTGGCTCGCCATGGCTAATTCTATGTTCAACCCTTTGATATACTATTGGATGAGCAACAAGTAAGTATAAATTAATTTTTTTAAAAGTCTTTTGTGACATGGGAAGCTTCAAGCGGTGGACAACGGTTAACATTCATCATAGATGGCTAAAACGCTGTCTGTAGCAAGTCGACTGCTTGAAATTGCTCGTGTATATGGGCCTTATAACGTATACTTTGAAAAGAGTAAACAGCTAATGTATATTGACATTGTTTCATATTCAATTACATAGATTTTTTAATGATATAAACAGACAGATTTTCGATTAAAGCTCCGATCCGATTGTTGGATATTCGTAATGAATCAAAGCTCAAAGCTCGGTCAAAGTGACCGAATAAATCAATAAGTCGAAGCTAAATTTAAACAAATGGTATACCGAAATCCAAATATAGTCCCACATATATGTATAGATGGATGTCAAACATGTAATGCAGTTCTTTTTTTGGGGAAAGCACCTCGAATATTTGTATGTCCCACATTAATGGGACGAGTAGAAGATTAAAAATAAATGAATATGATTATGATTTAGGACGTAGAACAAAGCTCTTGGGAAACGATTAATTTTTGTTTTACTTTAATTAAATATTTATTGTTAAACATTCATTTGTTAACATCGGACAGTTTAGAGTTTATACTCCTATCAATTCGTACATTATATGTTGTGAGCGTTAAAAGGATTTGTTCTGTTAAAAATATTAAGTACTTTAAATATTTGAGGTGTTATGTTTTTTTCAGATTTCGAGTTTATTTTCGGATGGCACTCTGTCTGTGTCGGTCGGTGAAAAATTCGACGCCTGATCAATTAACGAAACAATTTGAATTGAACAAGTCTTTCTCTGGTAAGATTACAATGAAAGTTATATTTTGTTATTTAACAAACATTTTAATATATAGTTCATCAATATCTTTATTACATTATTTATAAAGTGTTGAAGATACATATTGTTTCTCAGTATTTATAACAGTATTTATAACTTATTCATTTTTCCTCCAGCCGTTGTTTGAATTCATTCTATTTACACATTTGACGTAATCGATCCAAAGCTCTTAGATATTTCTCTACCTTTACAGACATCCGCGTTCATTCTCGTTAAGTCTTAGTTGTATGCTCATAAAATATCCATATCAAGATTACTTCATGGTTTTAGTTTTGTTGAACAAGTTGAAACGTTCATGTTTAAAACTATTCTCTCCAACTTGATATATTTGCTTCAGTGAGCCAGAGGCATTTCCACGGCGCTTCGTCTTGCTCCCGAGCCTGACACTCGGAGAGACGGTGCAAACTGTCCCGCTCAATTACAGTACATGGTACGTACACATATTACAACATCGAAAATACTTCACAATCACTTTTTTAATTATATACGAATATTGTCAGATAAATTGAATCTATATTTATAAATAAGGACCTACTGTTGTGTAGACATGTAGGAAAGTGTTACAGCGTAATTTTTAGCTCGCATTTTTGCAACTGCTGCCACCCGCTATCAATGGTATATTACCGAAAACCAAACAGCAACAAGCCGACATTTAGAATTCGGTGCTTTGAAGTAATGCAATTTTTTGTTTACAGAAGATTCAAAACCAAATCAGACAAACGGCAATGTGGTGAGGATCCACGCTAACGGTACAAGAAGTAACGGCCTGAGAAATTACCACGAGCTCGAAGATAAATTGTAAACTTGAAATGAATGCAAGGTTTAATGTAACTTTGTGTAGATATATCCTTTCACCTTATTGTTCTCTATTATATTAAATATTTCATTAATTACTCTAAACTGTCTTTACGGCTAGGATTTCGAAACGAGAAAAAAATCATGATATTCTTTTTAATTAAAGATTGGTCTCCGTTCTCAACTAGAACAGTAAACATTTTAATTTATTATGCATATCTCATTTGTATTAAGTATATTTCAATGGTGTTTTTATTTTTATACTCTCACCCTAATCAGAATGTAAAAAAATTATGTATAACTCATAAATATTACAATCTATAGATAATATCTAATCCGGAGTACTTAAGTAAGGCGTAAGAGTCATGTCCATGCCTTCTGTTGGGGAGAATTCCCTCAATATTTTTTGCCACACAAAATAATATGTCGCAAATCGACGTACGACGACGTCAAACTTGTTTTAAAATACTCCAGGTCTTATAATTACAGTACAATTGTTGTAAAGATTTGAAATATTTTAAATATGTATATTATATGTAAGATATTATAAAACGTTAGCTGTACATTTAAATGTTTATTCTTGTAAAAAAATAGATGTAATTTTTAATATAATAACTTGTTTAGTGAGAATTAATAAAAATGTAATAAATCTTAAATCAATTAAAAAAAACATCTCGGCACACTAAGTGTATATCTGTCATGACATATATTAAAATTGTATAAATAAAATGCCAAAATTGAATAATAAATATGTTATTAAAATTGTGTGTTGTTTGATTTCCAGCTAACCTTTAGTTTCGGTTTAAAAATCATATATCTAATAATTTAAGAATAATATACGAAGGACGCGTTGAGTCAATTTAACACGGTTTGCGTATATTGGTATCGGTGTCCGAGGATGTCCGTGAAAGACCCGGAGCTGTATCCCGTATCCTTCCTCTTATCCGTCAAAAGCAGGTCTTTATTGGATCTCGAAATCAATCATTCATATTCACCGTTAACATATACGTAGCTACCAATATGCATTTTAATATTTCGACACATCACTAACTGAAACTAAAGTTGAGTGAGTCTCTATATTTTAGGTGGAATCTAATACTTTTGATATTACATTTTTTGAGAGATTTAAAATCTTCCACAGCTGTTTCTGATGTCATTTTTATACGCGGGAAAATAAAAATTTCATTTTGTTTTCACAAAACGAAGACATTCTAAATAGCTTTAATAGAATGGAGATCTCGACGAAGTAAGGCGAAACATTTAAAGTTGGTAAAATGTATTTTTTCAACATTATAAAATTTAAGAGAACAAAGGGTCTTGCGATTCGGTGCGGGCGATGGAAACTACTTGGATGCGGAAGGAGGACCGCATACTGTGGGCAGCATTGGGAAGACAAAGACCGATAACGATGATGATGTAAGGGTCTTGAAAGTAAAATTAAATAAACCTAAACATACAAAATAAATCAAGAAAAGTCAGAACAACACGTGTTAAAAGTTTATCGCTATAAATCTCCGAGATTGTTATTTTTACTGCTATATTTCCCACAACAAACGTCACAAGGTCTCTTAGTTGCAGCCTGAATCATTTCATATCAGATAAATGTATTATGGGAAAGTTACTACCGAGTTCTGTTACACGTGTATCCAATTCATTCCGTCGACGAACATGGCACTTATAAAATATTATTCGAGAAATAAAACACAGATTATAAAAAAGGAAACTATAAAATATTTTAATTGGTCTATTTTTTACAATTCAGATACTATTATAGGCTATAACGATCAATTTTTCGTACTCAATCAGTCGACATTTCAATTACATAGTATGTACGTGGAGGTATAAATAAATCATGAATTGATATTGATAGCTTTGCGACTGACAACATGCTTAAATACAACAAAAGTATTCAATCTTACCAATATAAATGCGAGTTTAGATGGATGGATGGATGTTATTAGATATCTCCGAAACAGATAAATAGATCTTGCTTAATTTTCGCAAAGATATAGAACATGGTCTGGACAAACACATTAGCTACTAATTAAGTTTTTTTTTTGATTCCGCGCGCACTGATTCACGAGCTACAGCTAGTATATTAATATATTGATGGTATATTTACAATATGAGAAAGGTAGCAACGAAAAATATGTTATGTTGTGCTTATGAAATGCTGTCACTCATATTGAAAGCTGTTGATTTTTCGCTAAAAGACAACAATCGAAAGTGTCAATTAGAATAATGATTGTTGGGGCGAAAAGGGTCCGACGGTTGCTTCGTTTACGCAAGTCATTGTCTTATCCCGTTATTTCTGTGTAATATTAGGGGGTTGGTTTCGATCAAAACTATATCGTACTAGAATTATCGTATTGATATTAAATAATTAAATACAAAAATAGATCGAAATGCTAATAATAAGCCTATGATTTCTATATCCATTTGTTTCCAAAAATCGATAAATTAATTTATAGTTTAAGTACAATTAGTACTGATAATTTGAATTCTTACTTCAGTACTATATTGCTTTTCATATATTTTAATGAATGTAAAACATAACGAAAACAAAGTATTGCTTAGAATAAACTCGTCGTGTTTTTATTATACAAAATATTGTTAAAACATGGAAACACCCTGGGGGCAATGTCAAGGTTACGCCTACGTAAGAATCACTTTCGTAACAATAAATAAAACGGAAATTTATATCTAACGGACAAGGCAAAAAGCTGTGTAATAAGGAAAAAAGGCAAAAATCCTCATAGTGTGATATGACTTGAAAAGAGTTTGCTATAACCGGTAAAAGGCTATAATAAAATATGTTGTATAATACATAAACATTTCATGTAAAACGAACTAAAATAGATAGTATGCGTAAATACAATTGTTTTAATTATAACGCATTATATAGTTTTGGATCTCTTTTGTAATGTTTTTTTTTACAAAGAGCGTAGAATAAAGGGCAGGAAGTCGTTGAATGTGGAATGAGGACCGCATACTGTGGAAGGCATTAGGAAACGTCTATGTTCAGCAGTGAACTGACAAAGGCTACTTGACCCCATAATTATGTGATACTTTTGCCACTTGAGTGGCATCATGGTGATGCATGACACTCAAAAGTATGTGTCAAACACAATTCATAATTAAGTTAGTACTTTCCTATACAATCGTTGTTCTTACAAGGACTCAATATTTCTCCGTTCATTATGAATCCTTAAAGCGCATTAACAAATATATTTTTTTAAATATCTTTGACCTTTACCTTTGGCCAGGCTTTATGTGATAGTAAATCAGACGGTCAGTAGTTCACCTTGAATTATGATAAGAGCATCAATTGGGAAATGTGTGTCTTATTGATATCAGACACGCAAAAACATAATACAGTAACGATAGAAAAAAACAGCGTGAAATTCGATGGAAATAGTTTATTGAAATCTTTAAAGCTATACAATAGTTTTAATAAAACGAAACTAATGGCTTTCTTATCTTGTAAGGTATACATTATTCATATCGATACATATTCATAATTATATTTACAATCTGTTCACAATTCGCTTGTTTTGACACAGATAAGAAAATAATCTATGGAAAATTTCGTTATAGTAATGTTACATTTAATAAAAAAATCTGTCATAATGTCGTTTAAATATGGAACATTTTTTTTATCATAAATAGCACGTTGTAATATAAAACTTTTCTATAGAAGTGATTTCCAGTAAGCGAAAATCATTTAATATTAAGTTATGAATACGCAGAATAACGAAATTAATACTTCATAATATGACATTAAATCGATGGCACATTGTTAATAAATGAACGGTGTCTCTATAGATATATAGGTTTTCGCTTGAAAATGACAGCGTTTGCCTCGTTCCGATTTTATCTCACCTGTCCATGTTACTGACAGTTTATTTTATATCTATTATTAGTTCTCATTCTCACCACCGCTACCAACCGTTACCGCTAGCGACATTTCCGAAAATGAAATCGGCACAAAATATCATGGCTTATAGCCTGCGTATAGAAAGTCCGCGTCACAGTCATATAATTGAAAATATGTTATCTAATTTTAAGACAGTTGTCTAATAGAGTTCGTAATAGAATAAAAGTATTTAGAATTTTTAACACGAAAATGCTTTTGTAGAAAAGAATACTTTATAGAAATTATTATCTAACGTGATAAAATTATTTAGAAAAAGTAAATTCTAACTTACCTATTACGCAAAGGGACATGTTTATAACATCTGTTTAATTCTTTTTAAATGTTTACGTTGTAAACATGTGACTGTTTCTAATTTTCGGTCACATTCATTTGAATGTTTTTGAAATACAAAACTCTTTATGAAAAGAGCTTGTTAAAACTTTTAATTTGTTACAAATGTTTGACAAAGGTTTTTTGTGTATTTAATTTCTAAATGCGAAGGAACCAGTTAATAAAAAAATATAGCAAGGTTAAAAGTTAATTAAGGAAAATATATACTCGTATATACGAGTATATATTTTCGAATAATCGAAGGGTTGCAATATTCGTAGCATCACACATAAGTACGTAGGTTATGTTAAATTCAAATACCAATTCTAGAACAATCAAAGGAGAGAACATACACTCAATTTGAACCAGTTAGCTAGCTGTCTACTTCTTTACAAATCATACACGTGTATACGTTGACTTCACAATTAATAATCCAGTTGAGCGTGTCGAAAGCAAACGCTTTGTAAACAAGCGATTTACTTTAAAACAATGGAACGAGATAAATGCGTTAACTCTACACCTCTTTGGTTATTATGCGCGATGTTTTTGTTTTATAAATAGGATACCTAAAACGTTATCAAACATTACCATGTTTCAATTTAACATTAGATTATGTTACACTAGTTAAGCAATGCAATTAGGGGATAGAAAAAAAATAATGCATATAAAAATGTATTAGCATATATAAATATTGTATGAGTTTCTTTGTTAAAAGACATTTTAGCCCCAAGCTATTCTCCTGATTTGTAAATCTCGTTAATAGCGAACTTTTTCCGCTTTTTCTAAACAAGGTAGCAACCGTAATAAAGTAAATAAAAGGAATTGCTAATTAACTTTGGCAGAATTCGTTAGAGTTTTGTAAAGGTTACCGATGTTTGTTTTAATCTTAAATTTAAATTAATTGTAGGTACTTTATTAATTATACTTATACAGTCTCCACTGTTTTACTACTTCATCATCATCATCATCATTATCAGCCTAATGAAGTCCACTGCTGGACGTAGGCCTCCCCCATCGACTGCTACGATAACCGGTCCTGCGCCGCCCGCATCCAGTGCACTCCCGCAACCTTGACCAAGTCATCATTTGGGGGGATTATGCCATAATCGCCACGCTTGGCATGTGGGTTGGCGATCGCAGTATTCCACCGTAGTTTTACTACTTGTATTAATGATTTTCAAAAAGTAAAGTAGTCGGTATCCAATGGACTTTTTGCACGGGGTCGTGCAGAAGCTCAGTGAAGAGGACTACGGTGCTTTCCTTCGAAGGTCCCAGGACCCTCACAGTAGCATTTCAGGTTGGCCACCGAGAGACTTTTAGTGAGTGAGGATCTCACATAAGCCAGCCATCCCTTAAAACGACAGAGTATCTCTTAAGATTCTCTATGTCTTTGAATTGAACGTTGTATCAATATAAATGCTGTAAACATTGAGAGATAAAAAAAGACTAATCTTAAGCAAACAATAAATCAAGTAAACATCTTGAGTCTCACAGGAAATATAACTAATTCACGTCAAAGCTCTTATTGCGTATTATGCTCGAAGGAAACGGAAGTTGTTGTATGTCCTCATATGTTTGTATTGTGACATTGAAGCTATTGTGAAGTTAGATAAAACTTTTATTAGATACAGTTTTCTAATGCTTTTATATTTTTTTTTAATAAAACTGTTTTCTTGTACTAGATAAGGAAACGTACTTCAATCGTTCGAGAAATGAATGAAGCTGGTTTGTTTAATAAATAATTTCGTCCTTGGCAGTGTACTTGGTCGAAATCATACACAGGCGATATCTTTATGAACTGGAGTCGGCAAATATCAAATATCTTCACTCAGCCACGTGTTTTCGTAGTTTCAACAGGTTTTAATTAAATAAATAAATTTACGATTTGTTTTTGCCAAGTAGGGTTGGCGATAGGTGGTCTGCTGTAATATTAAAAACAAACCTTGTTGGTTTATAAAACATTGTGCGCCAACCCTATGTGAGGGAATAAGAACAAGTTTTATTTTCGCTAATAAAATAATTATTTACAAACAATTCAATAGTCACGTGATTTGATGATGTAACCTAATCGGTACGCCTAGGGTTATATTAAATAAGATTAAATATAAATATTACATTTAGGAAATAGTTAAGAACAGTGACAGAAAACCCCTGTATATTTTTCAATGAAAATATTAAATTACCAATATCATCAAAAAACGATGAAGAAATAATATTAATATTAATAAAATAATGTCTAATACCAAGGTGACCGATTCCGAAGCGGTGCGGTGAAAGATCTCTCCGAATTATTAAAAATTTAAATCATTATTACTTACCATTCGTTACGGCTATAACTAGATGTGCTTAGTTATTACAAATCGGATGATGTTATGGTTAGGAAATTTTATATTCATGTATAGAAGAACGCAGCCGGGAAGCCTTAAATTTTGACCTTGTAAGTAGTACCACAGGACGAATACAAGTCACCTTTCACATCTTATTATAATGAAAATAAAAACCTTTATGAACGAGGACCTTCAGAGCATTCCGCTCACAATTGTTGCCCTAAATGTTAACACAGAAAAATAAAAAGTAAACTTTGTTTAGGATCCCTTTTTATTCAGTGTAAAGTAATTGAAATATCTCCTCTTAACGATGTTTAGTAAAACAAACAATTTGATGCAAGAGATGTTTAAAAAATTGCTTCATTGGAGTCCTGAAGTACTATTTCTGATAAATTCAATAAAAAAAAAAATCTTTAAAGAAAGAAAAAAATCTTTTCTTTATGAAGACCGCGGCTGAACGATAAAATACACCTAAGTTTTTGGATGTTTTTTTAAATGATCTCCATTTGCTATTTCTTCAGGAACGAATTCTTGCCACAAAGTCAAATTAACGGTCGGCAGTTCGTCGCATCGCTTTAATGGATTCCTGATTTGAAATACAAATATTAACATCATTCAAATTTAAAATAATTGTTATGTTATAATTCACACTTACTTATCAGATACCAATTCAAAGGCTCTTCGTTGCATCGATGTAATTTTGTGTCCATTATCGCAAAGAAGTCGTGCCATAGAGGCTCCATTGCGAATACTGTTTAATTGAGCTGTTGGAAGATAACAAAATATAAATCCAGCGCCTCTTTAATCTTTTAATATTATATTTTGACAAGGCCTTGTCATGGTCTACGTAATAAGGAACTTACGTAGTGTAAATGCGATGTCCTGATCTTTTCCGTTCTCATAAAAGTAACGATCACCGATCCGGATGTTAAGAAATTGTTGCAATAAGATGCAGAGGAAGGTCGGCCCGACTAGAGCTCCCGGTGCGTGTTTCTCCAAAGATCCACCAACTACCAGGTCTATATCCTCAATTGATACGTACAACTTTTCCAATTTTTTAACGTTCTATAAAAGAAATAATTGCATAAAAAATTACATTTAAAAATTAAAAATATCCAAGGTTTTGTTTTAATGGTACATCTTGAAAAGGAATTTTAATGCATTCTTAATGTATAATTATATAATCATCATCATCAGCTCACTATACGTCCCCACCGAGGGGCTCGGAGCCTACCCTATTATTAGGGGGTGACTAGGCCA
>JAODUI010000032.1:3792835-3810823 GCA_027563995.1 Papilio gigon
ATCCAAATTATATATTGTGTGAAATTGCAAGCCGGTGTTAAGTTAGAATAGAACTGTACATCGATGCATCACTGTCCTCGTTTGTCCGTTTTCCCTTAAAAAAACCTATCTCAGAAAGAAGAAATTGACGCAGTTATATTTTTATTAATATATATTATTGTAACTGTCGAATAGTAAAAACAGTTGTGCATTTCTAAACAATAGCCTCGGATAAATTTCGAAATTGAGCGAATAATGCAAATCCCTTTTAAATATTCATTGCGTGTATTTTGCATATGACAGCTTACATTACATTTCTAAAATAAAAATCGCAGTGAACACATTGTCGAGTCTTTGTATAATGCAGCAAACAGATAAGAAAATAATCCCTAAATAATTAGACGTGAAGAGAATGTTCTTGATGTAGAATATTTTTTTTAATTGGATAATGTTTTAGCTAGTTTAAACCAATCTAATATGCTTTTACATTTATTTATAAATAAAAAATAAAATAATGAAGACTATGACCTTCATCCACCTTAATAATATGGCAAGCTTCGAGCCCCTGAGAGAAGTCGTATAGTGAGCTGATGATGATGAAATGAAATAACAAACATTAAAATTGTTATATTCAAAATGTCAACTGAATTATTTATAAATGTGTTAAGCGTCCGATCTCGTAAATGAGTGGATTATTTTTGAATTTAAATAACAAAGGTTTCTGTGCGGCACGTTTAAATTTAATATTTATGATCTGCATGAATTAAATTAAAAAGTCACACGTTGAATGTGAATCTTGTTTTATACGCGGTGTGGCATTCGTTACGAATCTTTTTTTTAAAGACATAAAAATATTATACTATTTTAAACAGTAACTTTTTGAGTAACAAAACTCGTGTTCACTGTTTACAATTTAAATTTAAATTATATAAAGAGCGTCGGTGGCGCAGTTGTTAAGCGCTGGATTGGACCGGACCGTACTCGACATTGTTCAGGTTCGGCCCCCGTCATTCTATTTTCGAATTGCTTATGTACATTATCCGACGCTTTTACGGTGAAGGAAAACATCGTGATGCTAGCTACATATATCAACGAAAATATTCAAAGATATGTGTGAAGTCAACCAACACGCACTGGACCAGCGTGGTTGACTATGGCCTAGTCACCCCTAATAATAGGGTAGGCACTGAGCCCTTCGGTGGGGACGTATAGTGAGCTAATTATATGACTCATTTTAAATGTCGTATTTAGACTTTATAAATTAAAAATAAAATGTTCATACAACTTGTTTTCGTAGTTCAAGAATAAATAAAGCGTCACTAAGTTTGCGAACTCCGTATGTTAAATTTACTGTTGCGGATAAACCATTCAAGGAACTTTCACTGCTCAACTCGATGATTATCCGTTTCGCAAACTAAAGCCGGCCTATTATCTCTTCAGTCTTAGGACAGTGGACTATAAAATTAAACGAAATTTTCGTAACATGTTAAAGTATGAAAATTACTGTTATTAAGGACTGCAAAGCACTATAATATGTGCTTAAGTTGCTATGACTTAAGTTATATAATCACGTCTTATGTAACATATAAGGACGAGGAAACAGAGCTTAGCACGTGACGAGTTTAAACGTAAGCAATGCAACTTTCAAACAGACGCCGAAAGCACATTACATTAGATTGCTAAAGGCATTAGGAGCAACTCCAGTGCTGCCACTTTTCATTCTTAATGTCAAACGCAAACACAAAACTTAAGTCGTGTGTTTCATAGATAAGGTAATACGCAATTTAGTTTATGCAAAAGTATACATGTTAGACAATTTTATACTAGTCCAAGTCTATAAAATATAATTATGTTATACTAGCTCATGCCCGCGACTTGGTAGACGCGTAAAAGAAACTGAGTAGCTAAGGAAATTTGACTCTGAAACACGACGTAGTCTGGAAGAGCATAAATTTTTTGTTTACGAATGCCGTTCGAATTTCGAACAATGGCCGACCATTACTTAGATCTAAATATAGTAACGTAAAATTAATGTTATGTACTGGACGTACTCAAATTTTGTATGCCTAGGCTTTTCCGACTGTTTTATTAACAACTTGACCTTTAATATGCGGTTTGTGGTAAGTTGATACGCCCAATAATGCAAATAACTTGTAACTTATTACATAAAGTGAACCCTTTATACATATCATGCTATCTATTTATAGAATTAATAAAAGTTTAGTATCTGTATGTAATAAAAATTTGTTTGAAAACATGGTGTATTTACGTTATGTGGACATTTTTGACAGTTTGTCCGTCCGCAAGTACGGGTTGGTTCCGGGTTCCGGGTAATCTCCGAAACGACTGTTCGATTTTGATGAGACTTCTACCTCAAGGTAGCTGACATGATGCGGGTGTAACTATTTTAAATTCCACCCTGACGAAATATTATATGAATGTTAAAAATTACTCGTGCGTAAAATAAATGTAGTGCAAGATATTTTTTTTTATATGACGCGGAAAAAAGCCAATTTATATCATAACACCGTTTGTATCAGTTGTTCATTCAACTGAGTCGAATTAATTACTCATATGAGTTATGCACTCGCTGCAAATGTTTTTAAACCAAACCGGTTGTTATCAAGCAAAGAAAGAAGTTATGTAAAATCATAAATCAACGTTTACTTTTTTATATATGTACAATCCCTTCCTTTCGCGGTGTTCCACCTTAAGAGCGCATCACTTAAACGTTTCGTGCGTATTGAGTCGACGACGCGGGCACAATGGCCAATAGGAAGCTGTTTTTTAATTTGTTTATGAAAAGAAAGTCGGTCAGTGGTCAGAGCAGGTAGACGACTTGCTTCTTACTATTATCCCGATGTTTGTTGCTCCTCATTCGTTAATTTGTGAGAAGGGGCGGAGTTTGCGATTAGGGTTTTTTTTATGGAAATGGAACACCGCGAACGGTTGTGATTGTATGAAAAGAATAAATGATTCGTATCCCAGCAACGCTTCAGTTCTGAAGTCTAAAATGTTCAATAATATTCCATTAATTATAATATTCCATAAATTTCCATTTAATGCGACGCGGAACAATGACAACCTTAAATCAATGTCAAGGTGTCTTGTGAACCTTATCAATATCCGATAATAAAGTAGAACTTTCATCTCAAAACCCTTTTTGCTCGTAAAATTTATGTAGAAAAGAAAATTAAATGTTCTGTAATAAAAGCAATAAGGCGTGAATGTTTATCTATGTACTCCCATCTAAGGATCGACATGATTTCGACCATAAAAAACTTCTGTGAGTCGCGCGAACTTTTATGGTTTTATTAAACTGTAGAAGTGTAGTAAATTTTTTTGACCTGGATGCACGAATAACCGTGTTACCAAATTCTTTTCTTGACATTGTTCCAATGCTTTAGCAAATCCAAAAAGTTATACCTTGTATGTTTGGCATTTGACATTTAAGTAAGGATTTGTTGAGTAAAATCGTTTTTGAGTATTCCGATTTTTCAATAAAAGTAGAAAATAATTTGGATATTCTATAAAAAAAAACATCGGGGAAATTAAACTTGAACTAAAATTAAACTAAAAACAAAAATTGAACATTTTTGCTTCTCTATATGTAGCTGCATTAATGTTAGACTATTTCATTCACGAGCCACTACCTACGCTTTTACAGCGGAGTACTGAAAATTACAAAATATGCCAGCTAAAGGTACACGGTAATTTAAATTTTAAGGTACACCTAGATTTAGTAACTACCAAGTAGAATTTACCATTTTTTTACTTGATAAATCACTTAAAAACATAATGCCTTCGTTATCTAAATGACCCAATATTTTTATAAATGTTAAAGATAATTCAGCAAACAATTTACTATATAATAGTGCAAAAAAATCTTCAAGAATTTCGTTCTACGTTCACTTAAAATGTTGATATTAAAAGATCACTTACTTGTAATCAAAATATACACCAATTAAAAAAAAAAAACAAAACTGTACTTGTTGCTTGTTGAAACAACGAACGCAGTGTAGTGTCAAAGTTGACAGCCACGCCTTTCAGCTTTCAGTGACCACCGGAGACTACGGCACAAGAACTAACCCAATGGTAGGGATAACCTGAACTTTATACAATCTGCAAAAACCGAGGTGGGCTTGGTGTAATTTTAATCGAGATAAATGCAATATAATTGAACAAAATAAAAAAAAGTATACATATTACGAACTTAAATAATTTGATGAGAACCATAAAGCAAGAATTTAATTTAAACATTAAAAGGAATATAGAGGTACCAAAGAGAATTACTAAAGTAATGTTAAATGCAGTGATACATGGAGAGATAACAGCGGTTATGTATTACAGCTCATTTCTTATTAATGTGACGTCACTTTCGCTAGTTAAAATACACCAGCAACAATTTGCGCTTGCGTCACTGATCTTGAACTCGAATTTATTATTCACAGACATCGTTCTAATTTCTTATTAACCATCCATCACATGTGACTCCGTCCGCACGGAATTGAGTAAATAGAAATATGTGTGTTCATCCAGATGTACATATATATAAAATTTGAACAAGATTCGTTTACTTCTTCTGATAATACATAATTATGCATCCCATCTATGCATAACATTAGAACTTTTGTATTTATAAAACTAGGATAATATATTAAGTAGAGGCATGTTTTTCAACACATCGTACTTATTCAAAGTGTACAGATGACGCAATACAATGTTTGTGGTAAACAAGTCAGCCACAGCGGATCCGAGGCAGCTCTGAATTCCGCTCCCATCTTGTATTCTCATTGTTATCGAGGCACGGTTCATAACTTAATTTAAAACAAGCCAGCAATTTAATGTCGCCGGGCGTTCGAGTAAATTATACAAAACAACGAGGTTTACACGAAAAATATATCATAAACAATTTATTTGCTTTATCTTTACTATCTTCTCTATATTATATAAACACAACTTAATTTTAAATTATTTTAATCTTTTAAGTTTAAAATCATTACTAAAAAAAGACCATAAATACTAGTATCCCATCATAAATTTATTTTATTCAAATTTCATTAAGTTACTTGTTATTACCGCGACTTCGTCCGCGCAGAATTAACAAGGAAGTTAGTAAACATGTGTTTTTAGACAATGTTGTAAATCTATTCGGAATGTTATCTAGATCTGTTTAACCGTTTTGGAGCTACGTAATAACAAACATCTGTACGTTTATCCTTCCAAATTATAGCATTCATATCTTAAGTGAGATTTTAGATTCTTTTCAAATGAAATAATATCAACACCACAATCATAATTTTTAAAGTTAACTTATTTGATCAAGCCTCCTTGCTGGCCGCTGGGATATCTGATATCTTTATCACGAAAGAGCTCGTATTATATTTCACATTATCTTTACTCTAAATTGATATTGTTTTACAAATTTTTGAAGACTATTGAAATTAAAATATTATAATTTCATTAGAATGGATTGATTGAGTCCCCGTGATAATTTAAAAATGTATTAAACGCACTGTAAAATAATTCAGGATTTGCGTATATTGGAAAATTTCATCTCCAAAAAAGGAGGTTCAACGAAATAAACTATGGTATTAGTAGTAACAAATGTCTAACTATTTTTTTTTTTGATTTTCGAAATTATAGGATTACAAATTTTAAAATAATTGTGATTGTAAATTTATTAGAATTGAGAAATAATAATAAATAAAATTATCTAGAATTGTAATTAATTGTATTATGAATTTTACGAGTTATTTATAAAATATTTTCCTCAGCACAGGTCATAACAAATTGTGTTAAAATATGATAACGTATTCAGCTCTTGAAACTATTTTCAAACAAATAAACTCTTGTAAACAATGAGTTTGTTAACACAGATGCTCGGTTTGTATTTTTATTTTAACACTGTTAATTGAGGTTAGAAGTTTCAATTAAAGGTAGTGTGAACGACAGAGCTGGAGAGACAGTGCATCAAGCTAGCAATTGTCACTAATATTTGGTGAGTAGGTATTTGCATTTATAAAAAAATTACAACATTTTTTTTCTCAGTGTTAGTCAATCGTATGCTGTTTGTCGCTTCTTTACAAGGCTACCTATGCTCAATTGTTTCAATATTGTATTATATGAATTTTATATTCCCTTAATTTAAACAACTCATACAGTATTGTTCAACATGCTTACGTTGTTTTAATTTATTAAAACTAATGTTTGAGACGTATTGTTTCTTATCGAAATTATTTTATTTATATTTGTATAAGTATAAGGTAGCAATTTAGCAAGCGACAAACCGATTTCTCTAAGATAGCAAAATCATTCAACAAATTCTCCATGAGTTGCTTGTTCAGTAGTTCTGATAGTACCTTCTAACAAACATCCATCCAACCATACGTCCATCCATCGATTTCACACTTATAATCTTAGATAATAAATTTGCATGTACACGCGAGCATCATGTAAATCTTTCATTTGTAATTTTGTACTGATTATTCATTCAACGTAATTATTTTCTTTTGTGTTATGCATGTTTGTATCATCAGAGTATAGTCCGACGAACTAATCAGACCCGATGGACATGAAAGAGTGTAAGTAGCACAGAATGCAATATTTGTTTGTAGGACTCTACGTTTTAAACAAGTATGAAATACATAAAACTTTGCCTTTATTTATGAATAGATGTAAATATGATACATCACATTTTTTTTTTGCAATTTGCAATTTTATTACGTTCAATGTTTTTTTTTTTATTATTTTATTATGTTATTTCCCGTTATTCGAGAAGTTCGCGTGCAAAATCTTCACAGGCGAGCCAATTTAAGTTAAGCTCGCGCTCTTAATTCCTTTATCCTCCTCCACATGCACCATTGTGTTACTTAATAAGCAATCTAACTTACTTCTCTACTTAAATTCTATAGTACATCCAAAATGATAAGCTTATCTACCAATTAGTCGAATTAGTTAAGTAATTTTTGAATACTAGAACAATCATTTTGTTTTCTCATAATAATAAGGTAGATTGATACCTTTTCAACAATGTCAATTCCTGTGTTGACTCCAGCAGGTACCAGGATCTTATAAAAATCGAGGTGCTGTAAATTCGGTTCTTATTTTACGAGTACCGCTCCACAATCTTAAGTCTTTTCTTCGATGTCATAGTTTCTTATATAGCATGTACTATGTTTCTTGAAGAAGTCATTATTTTTATTCACAGTATTTATTTTATTACTAATAATCTAAATAATCCATTTTGATTTAAAATTACACCTTAATTTACACTTCTTACACTGATTTCTTTTTGAAAGAAAGTAAACTTTTTCGGCAACAATTAGCGCAAAGCCAGCAACGCAATTTCATCCACATTTGATGGGACATCGCGATAACTTGCGTCTTATATTTCAACTTACGTAAAGGTTGCTTAAATGTGCCTTCTCTTTTACGAGTTTACAATCCAAAATAAATGAGAAAGGAATTTTGAAAACATCCGGTTGCATAAATCGCTTTTATATTAACGTATGTGTAAAATTTTTAACACAATTTCATTTAAAATCTACATTTTAATAAGTATGAGTTTGAAATAATGGACCTAAAAATTATAAAACTGCATCAATTTATCAAAAAAATCAATATTTATTTGTTAAATATTACACATGTACATATGTCTGTTTACACTTAAAACGGTATTGAGAAAGTTTTAACAAATCAAAGTGAGTGAGCTAGTAAGAAAATCTAATATCGCGGTAAAGTTACACTAAATCCCGTGTCGAAATAAATACACACGGATTCTTCGTTCGTAATATTTGTACCGAAATTACACAACAAATCTCTTTACACCTTTAACCCATGTTTTATTTTATCTTCTCTTTGTATTTTATTACAGACTCCTGACGTAGAGTTGGACTACCAAGCGATATGTAGTTTTAGGTTCAACTTTATGATGATGTAAACTTATTGTAGAGTCATCATCAGCTCGCTTTACGTCCCCAATATGGGGATCTGAGCCTACCCTTTAGGGGAGTCAAGGTTACAGTCAACCACACTCGCGCAGTAGAACACATCTCAATGTATTTATACTACTCAATATATATTGAAATTATATTATAAATTACATAAGAATAATTTACCAAACAAATATCAAGAAAAAGAAAAAATACAAGGAAAACAAAATGCGGCATTCTTTAGTCCTTGTATGTGCTTGTCTTGATCTCGGCAATTACTTTTTCATGATGATTAATGTAATTTTTGCTCTGAAGATTTATTTCACAGAAAATTAGTCTCTTATTCGATTCACACCTTTTACTATATAAAAAAAACTTTACTATATATAACAATTGCAAATATGTTAAAAAAAATTGTTTGCCTTTGAGTTTTAGACATATGTTTCCATCTTCATGTAGAATTGCTAGAAACATATTGTAAGGCGTTTCCGCTTGAATACTTAAGAACAGTACGTATGTTAAACAGCAATTATCAAAGGCATCCTATATTGATTTAGGTGACAAGATTGATAAAGACTAGACTAATGTTAATATATTTAATTAATATTCAATTGCTAATGTTTCCGTGGATAACACCGAGCATATTGTTTATTAAAGTCCTAGATATTTTAGGTTGCAAGATGTCAACATGCTAAAGTACATCTTGATGTCTTGTTGTAAAGAATATATCATTAACGTAGTAGATTTTCTTGGTAAATGACATATATATCACTTTATAATATTATATTTCCATCGGAATAGAAACGAGCCCATATATCGAGTTGGGCGAAATAACCTAATTTCTCCATCCGAACGAAACGTTATAGATAATTGAAACAAACGATCCAAAAACGCTGATTTGATTTAGGCGTTATAAAAGGGAATGGACTCGCCCTAACTGACGTGTCGTTAAATGGCAGCTAAACTGACATCCGATTGTATTATTCGTTTCATTAGGCAAAATTGAAACGTTTAATAAAGAGTGATCTTACAAATAATTTTGGAAACATCTCCATATGGTCCATCCATTACTTTGAATAGGTACTACGTTATTTTGAACCAATTTAGTCAGACACATCGATTGAGCTGTCTTACTTTAATTCTAAAAAATTTCGTAATTTTAGCCGAAAAGCAAATAACTCACAATTTTTGTATGTACTCAAAAGTTTTTTTATTTACATTTTAAAATATAAGTAGATTTTTGTTAGTTTACTAATATTTCTTGTGACCGTTCCTGGTAAGCTTGAAGCTTGTATTAGGATATGGTTCACGACAATAGTCGAATCGCGGGATTCGAATCCACGACCGCTAGATCGGTTGTCCGTACCCTGAACCTGAAGTTAATGTTATACCTAGTTAAAGTATTTATACAATTTAGACTAAATGCAAATGCAAATAAAAATATTATTGTTCGTTTAATAAGCCGACCGAAACACTGCTTCAAAAATCTATTTCATGAATGTTATAAAATTTGTTTTACTTTATGATAAAAAAGCTTTTATTTTCTTTTTTACGACGATCTTATTCACAACATCAGACGTTCGTCTTCCTTCGCAAATTTGCGAAGTACATAACAGGCTTCAACATGGAAACAGGCTTGTTTCTTAAATCAAGAGACGTCGGGACCGAAATTTTCTTAATGCCCTTTTACGTAAAATAGTAAATATGTTAAGGTTCAAAAGGGTTGCTGGGTATATTCAATCTTTCTTCTGTTATAAATATTGATTGAAAGATAGATACTTAATTGTATACATACCTTTAAAGTACTGGGAATGAAACTCACTGCAAATTTGTGGGAGTTGATGATCTTCTAGTCTATGTCCTTTCATATAGGCATTCAACTAAGTTTTTTTTTTTTAATTTCGCCCCAACGTAGTCGCAGGCATAAGCTAGTAGATTTTATTTGATTTACGATCAGAGCCATTAAGATTTAACAGAGAAATTCTACCTGAAGTACCTAATACATTTGATATGTTTAAATTTATTACGTTTATCATACGATACCATTTATCAATTTCATAAACACAAGCCAGACTAACATTTTGTGTGATCCATAAAAAATAACGAGCCCCAGCCTTGCGGCGTGTCTAGACGTGACAATAAATTGTCCTCGGAATTAAATTTACCGTGGAAACTTCTGTCTAAAATAAAACAACACGTATTCATTTTAACAATTTGGGTAAGTAGTTGTTTAAGTAGTTTTTATATGTACAAGGAGTTACAATATGTTGTAGCGACGAAGCCATAAAATAAAGAAGAAAACAGTTAAGAAAAAGAACACATTTTTTATGTAGATCGTCACTTGTCTTTTACACGCCCCTTTACAATGCTCATTTAACTTATTTTTCGTCATAAAACATTAATTTCATTTTAAATAGTTTCTAATTTTAAGTTTTAGTAATAACGAGCCGTGCGCCAGTTGTAAAAATAACACACGCTATAACGAATTCATGTATTCAATAAAACAACGCAACACAATTTGTTTAATTTATTTAAATGTTACGGACGTTGAATAAATGGTTTTTCAAATAACAAGATACTTACAAGTGACCGCGGCTTCTTAAAGTAACATTACGAATACAGACTCCGCGAAATTTTAATAAAGACCAACAATTTATGATTTTTTTATAAAACATCTTGAATCTGACGCTTGAAGAAAGAACGGCTGTCTTTCATTTGTTTTTGAATTAAACAAAAAGTAAGCTGCAGGAAATATGGCTTATGCGTCTACATTTATATCCATCATATGACTCTAATAGTGTTTATTTTTGTGAGATAATATTATACTTACGTCTGTGTTGAAGATATAAACTCTTTTGTACTGTGTAGACGGCAGCCCGAATGATAGCTATTGTCTACAGACATATAATCAAGAGTATGTTGCTATATAAATAAATGTACATAAGTGTATATAAGGCTGGACGAACATCTTGGACTATTTGAAGGAATGTCTTTATATTATATATTTGTATTTTATGTACTCAAATGATGTGTAAACAGGTCATCGAATATCTTGGCGGCTTGTAATCTTGTATACGCTACCCAGAACATAATTTTATGTGCAGAGGAACAAGCAGAAGGCACTGTGCGCCTTGCAGTTAACCTTGGCCCACCAAGATATTACAAAGAAGTAATCCTATTTATCTTTTAGTTCACCGACCTTGTACAATTTCGGGGGACTTTGTAGAACAGCCACATATAGAAGTAAGCATTGAGATGTCTTACACTATCAATGAAGTGACGTTGGCTTAGATCTTAATTATAAAAACAAAAGAATGGTGTTACAAAATTTATTCTCATGTGTTACACTAACAAAGCAGGTAACTATAATTAAATAATCAATCTAACAAAAGCTATATGTCATTTATATTGTTAAGTAATATTTTGTTTAAGTAATTTATACTGTATGTATTATACTGACTAATAAACATATTAAGTTCCTTTAAAAAGTGGTAAAAAGGTATCACTGTTAGCCCATTTCAATGTTGTGCTCCCCATAGAGCTAATGATTTTACGATTTTTGTAAGGATTTTGATAGGAATTGTCGTTAACAGAATCATTTTTATATATCTTTGATAAAAAAATTCTGTTTTCACTCTCCAATTTCATGTCTATAAGTTCGTTTTCCTTTTCGTAAGAAATTGGCGCTTTCTCAACATTTAGTACGCTGTCTTCCGGGTGATATGGATTATTGTATTCGCTTTTTAACAGACTCCTATAATTTTCTATTGCAAATTTTCTAAATACATCGAAATTCATGAAATTGTTTACAAATTTATACACATCTTCTGAATCTATTTCAATCTTAATTGATGTAATGTGGACGAAGTAAAAAGACAAAGTAAACACTGGAAGAAAAAAATAGCAATTTTGCGTTTACTCATAATTACTATTATATTTTAACATCATAATTAACTTGCAGCTTAACTTAAAAATAAGCCTAATACTCTAAAAATAATGTTATTTTAACTCAAAATAGCAAAAAAATTCACTAAATCATAAGAATTTAATTCATCCTATTATGAAATATTCGATAATCCAGAAATTTTCAAAACATAACCTTACCAATGAGTTTTTGTGAACACATAATTTTCCACTGTTCAATTTTTTATTCTTATGCCTTGTAACACGTAAATATTCGTATAATTTTCAACGAAACAGGCCTGTGTTGGTATAAAGATTCAGATAAGAACGGGCAAAGTTTCACAATTTATTGCTTGTGAAATTAAAGGCGTAAAGGTGTTAAGTATTTTTATTACGGCTCTTTGGTTTTGGAATAGTTTGGCTGTAGTACAATATGATTCAAGGTGTTTTCAAATATCATAAGAAATAAATTAATATATTAACAAGATGTTATTGCATAAGAGTTTCGGAAGAAGATACTCACAATATTAAAAAAAAAAAACAATTTACCAATATAAATAATAATATATAGTATTTATCAAATATTTGACGGTAAATCTTACAAGTCGTCGCTCAGAATAGTATTTTAGGTTAGTTACTCGAGAGGCGCAGCGGCCCGAAGTATTCTGGCCTCTGACATTAAAAGTCTCCAACTAACTCGATCCCGCGCCATCGCGACCCAGCCCTGGGCTTGCAGCTCTCTCACTTTTTGTACCTCGTTTACCCAGCGATACCTGGGACGGCCAACAGGACAATTATCAGTCTTCTGTATTGGTCTCTTTATCTGTTCATCCATTAAAATGAATTGAGAGTTTCTTTATTACTGAACAGAAAAGTGAACAAAAGAAGGAGAAAAACTATACAATTATCAAACGCTTATCACCCATCTATACAGCAATGGGCCGTAGGCTCAGTGTACACTTTACGGTCTAGGCTAAGACCTCGACCATGCGGAGTTGGTTTTCAGCCTGTCCCACAGGATGCCGACGCGTCACATCATAGACCCCCATCACCTCTATTACGAACATAGGCCTCTTCTGACATCTTCCATTCTTCTCTTTTTGTTACAGTAACGGTCCCCATTTATCCCGCTATCGCTCTCTCGTAGTACTTTTTAACATAGTATAATTACAAATTGTGTTTCTTTAATTACATTCAATGTGCTTGTTTTTTTAATTAAGTATTCTATCAGTATTATCTCTGTATTAACTGGTATAACCTAACTACGTAATAAATTACTTGATACAGAAATTACGATGTCAACTAATACAAAAAGAAAAGTATAAAAAAATGTACAGTAATAAAAACTCGTTTTTTTTTTGTAAATTTATCTACCGATATTCGAATTAATTACCTCTTTATAAAATAAATGTATTTATAGTTTTTAAACAGTACCGTGGTAACAGTTTAAAACAAACCGAATTTAAATACAATTAAATATTTTGTGTAGAGAAATTACAAAAAAAAATACAACTGACGAAAGTACAAGGTTTGCAATATTTTTTTAAGGCCAATATTTTTCTTTCATTAATGTTTTTTTTTTGTTTTTAAGTTGACATTTTAAATTCGACAAAAATGTAACAAGAAGATCTTATTAATAAATGTGTGAGTTCAAAAGGATGAATGTTTGTTAGCAGGTAACTCCAAAATGGCTTAACAGATTGCAATGAAATTTGGGGCAAAGGTTTTTGGAATAGGACATGGGTGACGTGCTATTTTTTTGTTCCAAGCAGACGAAATCACGGGCAAAACTAGTATCATTTAAATGTGTATTAGTAATATATGCCTATAATCATAAGAGGAAGCAGTAATCAGTAATTTTTAATTTCTTTAATATTATAAATTGATTTTTTTTTCAGAGAAAATGCTGAAAACAATATTGTATTTAGTTTTATTGTTTAGTTTATCCGAACAGACAGTGAAAGCTACAAATTTGCTGAAGATATGTGAGAAGCTCAAGTTAGTATTATAATTAAAATAACAGTTACAGTAAAATAACTAACACCATAACAACTGAAGTCACTTAACCTAAAGAGGTAGTCGGAGACCTAGGACATTCTATTTGTAAATTTGTAAGTTTGATCACTTCTCTAAAAGTGAAACTTCGGATGAGAATAGATTGTTAACACATTCTAGAATACTAACTCCTCTAAACGGCATATTAATATTTAAGTATGCCTTAACTAAATAATCATTTAATGACATTTTTTTTAAGATAATTTAGCATTTTCTAGCGATACTGAAAATTTAAAGATTACATTTATTAAACGTCTAGAGAGTTTAATTAACTTAATAAGGTAAGTGTCTGAAAAATCATGTTTTTTTTTTACTATTAAAATAACCGTTACATTACATTCAATTCATCTGTACAGTGTTTTAAGTCCAAATGAAAACAAAGAAACATCGAATAGTACATCCAGAAACCCTGAGGTAGTACAGACGTGTGGTCAAACGCTGTCCTGCGTAGAATCCCGATACCGCACTTTCGATGGCACTTGCAACAATCTGCAGAATCCGTATTGGGGGGCGGCTAAAGAACCTTTCGCAGTGCTAGTAGAGGATGCTCGTCCAAATAGTAAGTTAAAAATCGCCCAAATATAAAAAAAAAACAAAATCTATAGTAGGGTATACGAAATGTTTCCTGATAAAATCACCAGGTTTCTAAAAATTCTATCATGATAATTATCTATATAAATCCAAAAATAAAAAATGAAAAATGTTTGAAAATCGAAACGTAGCCAGAATTCGTTAAAAATGGGACTATATAAGACGTTTACACTAGCTTCGTAACTACTTACTATTACTGTTATTTTTAGACAACATTATCCTACTATTATATGATTTTTATACATTTCAGGTATAAATATTTCTGCACAGGGAAATATGTTACCGAATCCTAGAGAAGTATCACTCAAAACATTTCCACCAAGAAATTTTACCGACCACAAATGGACGCTTAATGCGATGCAGTGGGGACAGATCATAGCTCATGATATTTCTTTGACAGCTGGTACCAATATTATTGGTATGTCAATCCAAATCACCTACGTATAATACTGTTTGTAGAGCAGACATAACGAGCACTATGCTTTAAATGTTTTAGGATTAAGCTCAGTAACCGTGTGCCTTACAGTTGTCATACTGGAGTATGAAACTGTACCGTATAGTTCAGTTTTATTGGCTCATCGTTTGCTATGTCATATTGGATTCATCATCATCATCATCAACAGCCTTTGTCTGCCCACTGTTGGACACAGACCTTTCCCAATGCCTTCCACAGTATGCGGAATATTCATATTGGATTGCCCAACATAAATTAAATTTCATAGAAATTCCCTTCATTGTATTCTAGAAATGGGATTCATTTCGTCGTGATCGGTTAAGTATCTAAATAGAGTTGTGGTTAATATTTTTATAATAATTAAATTTACTCTAGACGCCCCCTCCCCAATATGCTGTAACTTCGACGGAAAGTATACATCAGAAGCTGATAGCAATAAGTTCTGCGCTGCTATACCGATACCAAGAGAAGAGAATGGTTACTGCAGGGATACGAGAGAATGTTTCGATTTTGTCAGAACCGTTACTTCGAATGATACAGGCTGCACAGCGCCGAACTCTCCTTCTTACCCGGTAAGTAGTCCTTATATGAAGGAAGAAATACACTCATAAACTGACATCAAATACTTCGAAATATCTATTGATCGATTGTCAGGTTATATCCATAAAAGCTTAGTACTTGTGTTCTTTCCGCTTTGCACAAATAAATGAATCAATTATAGAATTATCAATTTGTAAAAAACATTTAATAAAAACATCTGTTCTAGATCAATGAAAACACCGGTTATATCGACCTTTCATTAGTTTATGGCGTTAATATCACTCAAGCGAAATTATTGCGCGAAGGCCAAGGAGGTCGTATGGTAACTGTAAAACGCAACGGAGGCGTCTGGCCGCCACAGGCTGACAATGCGCAAGAAGCATGCACACCTTTCATAGCTGCTAATGATACTTGCTATGTATCTGGTAAGAATAAAACTAAACACAAACTTGATTCAACGACTTACCAGATAGAACTGAGTATTAAGGGACTCTAGATAATTAAAGAAGAAAACGACTTTAATAACCGCGCTTGGATCAAGTGGCAAATTCTATGAAATTGATTTTTCAATAGTACTATGACGCAAAACGATAAGTTTCTAAACTGATAACTTGATAATTTCGTGCTACATAATTTCTTCAGGTGACATTAGAGTTAACCAAAATACGGAACTGACGGTGCTGCAAGTCGTTTTGCTAAAGGAACACAACCGCATAGCGGGTACACTAGAAAAGTTGAATAGACTTTGGGACGACGAAAAGATCTACCAAGAAACACGACGTATTACTATAGCCATATGTCAACATATAGACTATTACGAACTACTTCCTATATTACTCGGTTAGTATTCTTTACTTTAGAATGTCCAAGCTTGAGAATTGAAACTAATAGAATAAGTTAAATGAGAAATTTGTACATGTTTTAACAGGTCGGGATAATATGCTCAAGAAAAAAATAATTTACAAAAATCCTAAAGATTACATAAATGACTACAATCCAGAAATTAGTGCAGCCATAATAAACGAATTCGGTGCTGCAGCTTACAGATATTTCCATACACTAATACAAGGGAGACTACAGTAAGTAGTATCTTGATTATATACTTACTATAAATGTAAAGTTTCACTTTAATAAACTTTTTACGAGTAACATATTTACAGACTAATCACCACCAAAAATACGTTCACAACTAAGTTTTTTAATGTATGAAATCATTTAAATCAGAATGTATTAAATTATCTTTTCGGGATAATATTTTTATTACAGGAAAACTCCTACGATTCACTAAAACTAGATTTACAGAGTTGATAACGTTCAATATCTTTAGAAGAGCTTATAGAATTTAATTATGCTTATACTTTCCCATTTTAGGTTAGTAAAAGAAAACCGTGGGTTGGAGCGTGAACTAAGATTAAGCGACTGGTTTAATCGACCTTCTGTAATTGAAGAACGGGGCGCCTTTGACGGCCTTGCGAGAGGTTTAGCCTATCAAGCTGAAAGTCAAGCTGATCAATACTTTGATAAGGAAATTACTCAATATCTTTTTAGGTAAACTATTAAAGTTTAAATCACGCTTCTTAAGGCTGGTACATACCTTATGTTGTAACTGGACAGTCGAACATAACAGTTGTAACTTCGTCTCTGTAGGCAAAACTAAGAACTGTATGTGTTTTTCCATTTTCGAAATTCATATGAACAATATCCGACGCTCTTATTGTGAAGGAAAATATCGTGATGCAACCTGCACATATCGGCAAAGAAATTCAAAGATATGTGTGAAGTCAACAAACACGCACTGGGCCAGCGTGATTGACTATGGCCTAGTCACACCTAATAATAGGGTAGGCTCTGAGCCCCTCGGAAGGGAAGTAAAGTGAGCCGATGATGATGACGTAAGTTTTAACTGCAGTTTTCGACTGTTTAGTCATCTGAAGGTCTTTAACGATCGTTACGAGCATATTATAAACTCGAGATGTAGATAACAATCTATTCGTGGAATTCTATCCGAAACGTTTTGTATAAAACAATTACAATTTCAAGCGCCAATTATGACCATGTCTATGTATACGTCTTATAACCAAAGTATTACTTTGTATTGTGATCATTCACCAACTATTGTGCAGAGGCAACAGAACCAAGGGCGACGATCTGCGAGCCACTGATATTCAACGCGGCCGAGACCATCGACTGGCGAGCTACGTCGCTCTCAGACGCTACTGCGGACTTTCCGTACCTAAGAAGTTTGAGGACTTGAGAGAAAATATATCAAAATCTGTTAGTAATCATATTTACATTTACAGCGTATTTTACATTAAGAGTTATGAATGTGAATTTTAGAATCGAATACAAAACAAAGTATTAAATTAAAGTATCTAAGTAAGATAATAAAAAAACACCATTATAATATACGATGCGTAGACTCAAGAAATATGTGCATTGTGAGTTAGCAAGCTAATGCCATTTTTTGTACTCTTTAGAATATAAAAATCCTCAAGTCTTTATACAAATCAGTCGATGACATAGACCTGACCG
>JAODUI010000032.1:3810923-3827255 GCA_027563995.1 Papilio gigon
CCGACTTTGATTGACAGCAATTAGTTGCTCCCCCAAATCAGCGCGGCGTCCGGCAACCGTGCTGAGTTACGTCAGGACAAGATTTATAATGAAGACTTCACTCTAATTGTCAGTTACGTATGTCGTATTTGGCATTATTAACGTAATTAATGTTAAGATAAAATCAAAACATTATCATAGATACCGTATATTGTTATAAGTACACGGTGAGACATATCAAAGATTTAAATTTGCTTCTCACTTAGCATCTAATTTCGCAAAGAAAATTATCACCATAAGAGTTTTAATTTGGGTACGGTGTATATGTAAGTAGAGACATTTGGAAAAGCCTTTGTACAGCAGTGGGCTGACAAAAAGATTAATGTCGATGTTATTATGACAAGAGACCAACCTAATTGCATTGTGACTGTCGAATAACATTTCTGAAATGGGTGAGAAATAAACATCCTCAACTATTTATTATTAGAATAAAAAAAACCAATTTTCTCTTTGAACTTTTGTGAGAAAAGCTTCGTTTCGCAGAATAGTTATATTTTTTGTAATCTATTTTGCCCATTCATTTGCAAAATTACACTGAAATGAAAGCTTTCAACTCTACTCAAAGTATTTATTCAGTTAAAAAAGCTTTTGTCTTTTAGTTGTTATTTTTATAAAAAAACACAACATGAACTATGAGAAAAAAACATGATGTCCTTAAGAAATTTTATTCTTGCAAAGTAAAAGTAGAAAATAGTGATTATTAAAGTCAAATAATAATTACATTTTCGTTATAATGACATCACTGTTAAAATCGTTTGAAGCGCCAATAGCCTAATCACTATAGGTACGGACTACCGATCTAGCGGTCGCGGGTTCGAATCCCATCATTCGACTACTGTCGTGAATTATTCCTAACACAAGCTATTTCAAGCTTATTAGAAATTATAACAATAAATATTAGTAAATTAACAAAAATTACTAACATTAAAAAAAAATCACTGTTAAAATTGTATAGTAAACTAACAAATCAAATTAATTCATTTATCATTCTACTACTTTACTATTATGATGTATAAAGATTTCATGGTCTATATATATATATATATAGTATCACTGGAAGCAGTGTAGTTGTCGTCATTATTCTCTTCACAAGGTCAATGACACGATTGTTCTACATCTCCAATAATGTCTGATTTATGCAAAACATAAAACCTTACCTATTTGCATCGAAATCTAATCTAATTTACTTCTTTTTAATGAAAAAACCTAAAATCTAACTACTATTCTTTTTATTAATTATACTTATAAAAGGTTGGTTAGATATAAAAATATTTTTTGATGATAATTCATGGTCAATGTCCTCACAATAGTCGACGCGGCGGTAACCAAGCGGCCCGTTCCGCTCTGATTGTAACCGAATTAGTACATCTGCTTACAATGCTTTACCACGAGTAAACAGTTCATTAAAATATCTTCCTAATTTAATAAACAAGTACTATAAGTAAGTGTAGAGGAAGAAATAAAATAATACGTATAATGTTTTCATCTGTTTATCTTAAACATCTTAGTGCACAGTCAACCAGTCAGTTTACTAGCTACATTGTTATTAGCGACGACAAACTGCGGTCCACTAGAGAGTGGAAGGCAGCGGAGCTGCCTACTCTATAGTGGACTGCAGTTTGCTATCAAACGACTCCAGCTATTCCCAAAATGCGGACTGCGTGATGTTGATCGAAACAGTCTCCAAAGCAGCACAAATTTGCTATAATTGTCTTATAAACATTTATAGTTACATACTTCAATAGTAATCTAGAATAACTTACGTTATTGTACATGTTATATTAGTGTTTAGGTGTTCATGGATTGGAAAAAAAATCACGTAAGAGCATATTTTTGTTATGGACATTACTAAAACGTGTCAGAATAATGTAAAAGTTTTAATAAACTTTTTTCAACAAACAAAAACATTGGAATTTTACTGATGCTATCTTCAGACTACAAGTTGTAAAATAACCTAGTCAAAGAACAACCTTTTTTTAAGGCATTCTTTGTTATTTCCTTTTATGTCGCATTTACGAGTGTCGTCCCACGTTTATTTTATTTCGAGCTTTTGTTCGATCTGCTTTTTAAGCTCTTCCATTGTTGACGTAAACGATAGATGGAATTAATTAGGTACAAGAGTCTGAGAATAATTCAATACGATTTACTACGAGATAGGAAGACAGAAAGGGTTCATTTCGATTTGAGGACACTCTACAGGGGTCAACAGTCACTCAATCTGTTGTAGTACATTTTTGAAACTATAAGTACTGGACGATTGCGATTAAGTTATGAAATAAAATGACAGTAATATCAGAATAAAACAAACAGATCACGTTTTCCGTTATTTCGCAAAAAGTCTATGTTCTTGACATGAAAATACCAACGTATTATGAAGTTGTCTTGTTCATTTCTTTTGTTAAGTCTCGACAACAATAGAGGTGAAATACAAAGGTGGTTTTGGTGAATTGTTTGCGTCCGGATATGATACTGCAGACGTAGGCCGGACGAAGACGTGTATTATAACATAAGTGGATTTTTTTTACACAAGAATTTAATTGAAATCGTTTGTAAATATTTTAGTCATTCGAAAAAAATACAACAACTTTAACTAACATACTTCATCGTATATTTTCTATTTTTTAAGTTTAATTTCTAGATAAGACAAAACAAGTAATTGTTCCCATAAATATTTCTGTAGTGTAGGTTATTGTAAATATACTGCCCATGAATTACCCTATAAGATTGTACATTTTTTAGGTCAGTCGGATTACACATCTCGAACCCTACGCTTGTCTTTCATTTCGTATACCACAATTTCCGAGTTACGTCAGTAACTCGTCTTGGAACAGAATACCTTTTATCAGTTGTAAACCTTCAAAAGATCAGTAATAATGAAATACTGCTACAGTAATTAGATCGTAAACTTTTTGCTTGCCTGTCCCAATTAGTTTCAAGAAATCACTTTAATATACGCCTTTCCAAATCTACACGTGAAGTTATTTCCGTGTAAATTTGTAATTGTAACGGCACATTGATTTGCTTTGATCTCATATAATTGTATTCGATGCTCGCTCCTGCACGTTGTCAATTACCTTGTTAGCATAATAATGTAGCCGATTCCCTTGTACAAGTACATATTAATAGATCTTATTCACAAATATGTACTTCCCGTTAAGTGTCAGTAGTATATAACACGCATATTAAAGTTTTTAATACTTTAAAAGGAAAAATAGTTAATTACACATAAACACAACCACAGTCTTTTCACTGATTTTATCCCTCTTTGTGTAATGTCGCCTCTACAAGTTTTTGTCGTCCAGTTCGATTTATCGTTCGTCATTTGTTAGTGTTTTTACGAATTCCTTAAGCCATCGTCATTTGTTATTTTGAGTTATATTTTACTCTAGATACTTCTATCTCTTAGTCTGTACTAATTCCTAGAACTTGTATGATATGGGCCTAAGTTGTATAATTTAATAAACACCACAGCGCTCAGGCCTCGCGAACTAGGGATAACGTAACGACGTATATAATAACGTTCTTTAGTAAATTATATCAAAGTTCCTAACAATGTTTACAACTATGATAAATTTTCATCTACACTACGTATACTATGAAAGTTAATGAAAATATACTAAGAACGCAAAACTTAAAAAAAACATGTATTTCCGTGTTACAATGAAACCTCTTCGGAAATTTCAAATATTTTCTGACCTTAAAATAATTTAAAAATCGACCACAAAGTGACGTTGAGGTAACAAAGATATTCAACTTATATTAAATATATTAGTTTTATAATTTGAATCAACAATTTAATTATTATTTTCATCATTAAATTACATACATAAACTAAGATTCATTACCGCGTGCCCTAACACTTTACTCATTACACAACACCGAAGTAATTATATTTGCTGGTAATAATTTTATGATGCACGCATATAATTAAATTTCGTATTACTTACTATTAAAGGTAAACAAATACTTAACACATATCATCATAATAATAATCATCATCAGCATCAGCGTAAAGTCCTCCATTGCTGAACGTAGATCTCCCTTATAGATCTACCGTTCCTGCCCGACGACCTTGACCAAGTCATCGGTCAATCTTGACGTGACATGATTTTTTTTTTATTATGAGGATTCAAATGTTTTAAAAATTGCTACTCATTTCTTTCTTCGCAAATTCCAAGTAACGTCATTAATACGTCAACAATAAGATAATGTAGAAGTCAGGTTTAGTACTTCATACACAATTACATGCAAGTTCGACATTGATTGTTAATTGTGCAATTTGTTGTATGGAATTTTTGTAAGGTGAACATTGGATATAATATAAAAGCGCCAATAGCCTAATGGTTAAGAGTTCGGACTATCGATCTGGCGATTGTGGATTCGAACCCCGCCATTCGACTATTGTCGCGGACCATATCCTTTTTAAAGCTTACCAAGAATGGTCACAAGATGTATTAGTAAATTATCAAAAGTGTTGTAATATTTTTATAAAAAAAATACTTTAACCATTTTACAATATCTTAACGAATTGCACGTAAAAAAACTAAAAACTTATTAGTTTATTACTTTAAAACATCATCAATCTGTACTTTCCGTACGGAGGGTCGGCACCGAATATACTACTCTACCATACATCTCTGTCAGCACTCATATCTGATCTCCGCCCTTCTTACACATATCCTCCTCTACACAATCCACACCTTCTTCGATCTTGCTCTACCTTTATAGCCATCCAAATTCAATATTTATTATTTTATTATTTTTAAACATAAACTCGTAAGTTCAGAAGATGGTACGCACGAGAATTTTTTAAAGTAAGCTATTTTGTTTCATCGTATATTGGATAAGGCGAGAGCAGTGAATAAAATTATAATGTTTACGAAAATATACGTGCGCCGGCACGTCTTCCATTCCAATAGTCGTGTACCCGTGACGTAAACTGTATTAGCCAAAAATGTTTTTGAACAATCTTGCTTTTAAAACAAAATTTTTTGTTCTATTTTTAAAATTCAAACCGCACTTACTAACAGATACACTTAAAATATTCTAGTTTTAAATAATAGTCGACAATTAGTTTCGGGTAATTAAAAAAAAATAGTTATATTGAAAATTATTTATTTACACCTTAGAATTAGATTAACATAAAAAATAGAGCAACATTTTAAACACGACTACTCTTTATGTTTATTTACAGAAAAAATAATAAGTTAATATAATTTTTACAGAAATATTTCATTAATTAAAATATTTTATAATCTGTTTCACAACATTACCAACAATCTATATTAAAAAAGTGTTAACTAAACTTGCTTTAGAAATTACCGAAGTAAAGATAAAATTATGAAAAAAAAATAATTAATTTATCGTTTTCGGATTCATTCAAACAATTTGTTTACAATTTTCACCAAATACAAACATATCCACATTTAAATAACAGCATTATTAAGCTTCTTTAACAATTAGATGATTAAATATTTATAATAACATTAAAATTACAAACTACTTCTTCTTATAGTAATTTCTTGCGTCAGCCCATAACGATAAGTCGATGGCCGGCAGTTCATGACACGGTACTAATTTATTACTGAAAATATACAACATATATTATTACTATTTCTCAAAACAAAATATGTCTACATCAAAAAAGGTATATTACATTAATGGCATTTTAATTAACATCTAAAAACCAACTGTACTAGCGACAAGTATGTCATGGTTTATAAAGAAACATATATAGGTCATGTCCGCTTGAAACATTAATATAAATCTTCTGGTATCATGACATAATCATAAAACATAAGATGGAAATCGTTCCATCTTCCTGTATCGTACAGGCACTTGGCAAAAGGAACAATTGTCTCATCTTCACTTTTTACAATAGCGGACTAGTGAGGAGGGAAGTAATGAATATATAACCACAAATATAATCAAAATAATAAAATAATTATCACTAAAATAAAATGTGAAAATTCAGATGGATAAATCTTTGTTGATAGAGAAAAGAGTAACAACAGTTAAACGTGTCTAAACAAAAATTTAGCTGGCTGTAACAGCGCAGAGGAAACTAAGTTTTTTTAAATGTCACGTGAATTAAAATTCTTAAAAGAAAACTCACTTGTGCGAGATTTGCTCGAAAGCTCTGGGCTGCATTAGCTGTATGTGGTCTGCGTTATCACAGAGCAGCCGAGCCATCGATGATCCAAAGCGAATTGATTCCAGCTGACCTAATAACAATGGTTTATCAGTAAGAGCACGTGCAGCTGTCTTCATCTTCACGCTAGTATACATATTAACATGTATGTAGCTGACTTGAACTAAGTCTAAATCAATTGATATATTTCATCTTAGAATTAAGTATAGCGCACAAGAATTATCTTACTTGGTGTAAACGCAATCTCGGGATCAGCACCGTTTTCATAGAAGTATCTGTCTCCAGCTCGCGTACGATAGAACTGTTCAGTGAGTATACAGAGGAAGGTCGGCCCCGCCTGCGCGCCTGGCACGTTTCTCTCCAAGGACCCAGCGACAACCAGCTCCACGTCCTCGGGAGTGTCATACAAGGTTTGCAGGATTTGTACGTTCTGATAAAGGACGAGATAAATGTTTACTACTATTCAAATACATGCATCACAAAAGTTTGTTGCAAATCGTTCATCCAAACAACTATCGGACTTACTATTTTGCGGCACTTTGGGGGAAAATGTAAATAGCACGCACTACTCTTTAAAATTTGCCACACCCATATTACAGAAGGTGACAATGGCACAAAAAAATACATGGTAAAAAAAAAATGTTCTGTGTATCAAATGTACCTCTTCGGAAATGAAATCGAGCATATCATGGAAGGTGTGAGGGACAGGAAGGTTACAGGCGGCACGCGTTGCTTTGTAACTGCCCAGTCCGTGATCGCGTCCGCGTTGGATGTCCGTCGCTCTGAGATCTCCACCAAATGTATTATTGCGCCTAGAGATAAGTAACAGTTATTTTCCAATATTTAACTCGATTGATTCGACGACTGTACTTCTATAAACATCAACTGATCACACTTTTTCATCTTTATATTATTTTTCAGTTTAAAATTGCATTCCTAACTTTTAATGAGCGTAACTTACTTGAATAGAAACTGCGTCATTTCAGTATCCCAGAATTGATCACTAAAGTCTTGCGGTTGAGTTGTTAGACCCCTAGCTAAATCATCGAATACGTTATTGATTTCCAGTAACAGAGGTCTGTTAAACCAATCACTCATGCGCACAGCTCCAGATAATTTACGATTTTCTGTTATCATTCTGCAAGAAACAATTGATACTTTAAGAACAAAAGAAGCTTATCATGAAGATGAGCAATATGAGAATGAGAAGAGAAACAAAAAAAATATTTGGTAATACAGGAGAACCTCATTCTCATACCGATGATGTCCTTACTGTAAATATCCTCGTATTAATGTATGGAAATGTCTGAAGGCGGCGGTAGCGTGCTCGTCCAGCACCGTCGGGTTGACTCTCGGATTATAGTCGTTCACGTATCCCTTCGCGCCAGGGTATATGAGTTTATTCTTCACCATATTTTTAAAACCTATGAAAACATTGTCCTTTATAAAACATTATAAACTCTTTATGTTCTTAGTTTATTGTGTTATCGATTTAGTACTCACCAAGGAATATAGGTAAATATTCATAGTAATTAATATGTTGAACTTCAGCAATATGTATGCGTCGTGCCTCTTGATATATAGTCTCGTCGTCCCAGTAGGGGTTGAGTTTGGTCAAAGTATCAGCAATACGATTATGCTCACGAAGCAGTATTATTTGTAGGATTGTCAATTGAGGATTTTGGTTGACACGGATGTCACCTAAAAGTAAACGAATAATTTAAATTATTCCTCTTTGCCGATTACTACATAAACAAAACTATATAATACAAAATCACCAGTAATTTCCGAAACTTATTTAAATTAAGATTAACTTTATGGCTTCGAAGATAACGTGTATATCTCACCAGTTAGATAGCAAGGTTCGTTAACAGACGTCGCGGATTCACATGTGAGAGTAACATTAGGGTCCTGCGGCGGCCACTCACGCCCGCTCCGCACGAGGGTGGTCAGCCGGCCGCCGGAGAAGGCACGGATCGCAGCGCCTTGCAGGGTGCTGCTGCCGTATACCAAGGACAGGTCCATGTATGCGGTCACTGTTGATAGCTAAATTAGAAAGAGAGATATTGCTCGTTTATCTCGCATAAATCCAAAAGTAAGATAGATTTTTAAAAAATCACTTAAGTATCGAAAGGCTACTAAATCACGTATGTTTCTTTGTCTAGACAGATCGTCATTAATTTGTAACAAGTTAATTTAAAAAAAAAAGATCCAAAACATGATAAAATAACCATAACACAGTAGCTGTGGAATTCTAATTAAAGTGCGATGAACCGAAGCCAATCTACAAGCATGTGTCTCGTAGATTGGATTACCGATGGGTCTGGCCATGGAAAATATGAGAATACTGGTCGATACTGCATATAAACGTAACATTTTCGATTGCATACATTTCATAAAGTAAATCGTCAACAATATTGGCACACATTATTATTTTGTTCCAATAGTTATAAACAACAGATCATAAAGACGAATCGTGCCGTATACGGCACCTTTAACGGTACAGCGACAGTTTAACGCGATTCCTAGTCCAATAAAATATCGTTCCTTGTCTATAACAAACGTACATAAAATGAGTTTTAAATAATTGTTGTTTATTTATGGATTTCCTTTCTAATAAAACTAATAACAACCGCGAAGATTTATTGAGCGTCACTATCTTTTTATAAATATTCTATCGGACTAACAGACGACGTTCGTCATCAGCGTCATAATCATCATCATATCGGACAACATATTACCAATATATAAATACAAAATTCATCCAACAGTTATTGACAGTCCTATATAAATCTTACCGGTTCAGCGGGAGCATTAGGTGCAGTACATCGCCTGTCCCTAGTAGTGGTGGTTCTCACGAAGTTCATACACTGCGTGCCTTGGGGGGCGTGGATGATGTCAGTGGGGGGTATGAGGATGGGCGCGCACGTCGGGTTGAATGAGGCGTCTGGAGCCAGCTGCCCGTTATCGTCACAGCATGTCAGTAAGTCCTTATCTATCGATTGAATCAGACAGTTAGTGGTGTCGGCTGTCGGCTGTCGGCGGTCGATATGAAAAGAAATGGCAAAGAAGTAAAGATTTTGATCATCTCAATCAATACTAAAATATTTTTTTTATTAAAATATTAGTAGATTTTTGTTAATTTACTAATATTTCTTGTAACCATTTCAGGTAAGCTTGAAAAATCTTGTGTTAGGATATGTTTCATAACAATAATCGAATGGTGGGATTCGAATCCGCGACCGCTAGATCGATACGCCGTACCCATAACCATTAGGCTATCGGCGCGTCAAATCATTACACTATTTCTTTGGGTTACCTTTAAAAAATACTAGAAAAATCAACGAAGTCACAATTATTATGCAACTATCAGAAAAACACCTTTATAATGAAACAAATAAATTACACAATAAAAAAAAATTAGAGCAGTAAAACATTACTGACCACTTTTTTCTTCGTCGCAACGTTTCCTTTGTTTACATACTTAAGACATTTTAAAAATACATAGATTGTCATTAACAATAGAACAAGTAAAGGACAATTGACAAATAGAAAGTAGTGACAGTCAAGTTTCCATTTATTCTGCCCATCAGGACTTATGAAAAAATAAAGAGTAAAAAGTCAAAAATGTTAGTAACACTACGTACGTGTCTGCGCCACGCCAGCGGTCAATGACATGTCGTGTGTGATGATCTGTCCCCATTGCTGAGCGTTGAGATTCCACACAGGGTCTATCAGTTGCTTGTCTGGGAACAGTCTTAGACTTATCTCGCGTGGATTGGGTAGTTGCCGACCCGTTTGGGATATCGGCATCGCACTAACGCCTGCAACAAATGAACGTAAGCGTGTTAACTTAACTCTCTAGTTTATTACATATTGTTATGATAAAATAAATTCATATTAAAATACGGATACCCATATAAAGAAGTTACAGTGACTTTTTAACATATGTTTATAAAAACAACGACGTATATCAAAACTAAATAATCAAAATAAGATTTTTACTTACAATTACATTACCAGTGAATAAATCTAAATATCAAAACATGTTTTAGGATCATCATTACGAATTCAAATATAACAAAATATCCAAAACGTAGTAAGAATAATAATTAATGTCGAAGCCCAGCTTCCATAGAAGATAGCTTCAGTACAATCTCTTATATTAAAACATGAATATATTTTTACTCCAAATTCACACTTTTATAAAACAAATACAAACGTTACAATGAATTTGATTTTTATTTTAACTTCTTCTTCTTAAAAATCTAATTCCTTAAATAAAATTAAGTAAAAATTATTCATCTCTTACCATCTGCGTAATTATATTGTACTAGTCTCCCATAAGGCGTCTGTGGTGTGCCCCACACTGGAGTTTGTAGGTTATTACAGGAACCATCCTGAGACCTGTACCTTGCTTTGGGACAGAACGCGGGGGGCAGACCACACGTCTGAGTCGCCGGGTCGGACCCACTGCTTGGCGGCGGTGGCGGGTTGCTGAAACTGCATTAACATCGTCTACATTAATGAAAATATAATTAATGTTTGTCCAATTAAAAAAGATGATTTAAAGATGATAGATGACGGTAAATATTAACAAAGCATAATTTTTTAATAATAATATTATATGACAAATATGAAAGTATACTATAGTTATTAATTGCATATGATTTATGAGATATGTATGAATAATAATACAAATTCAATATAACATTATTTTAAGTAGAATTAAGGCGTTAATTATTAAAAAATACAATATAATTAAAGAAAGAGAGAATGTAGTAGAAAACAGATATTCCAGAATTGTCAGCAGCGCCTAAATACATAAACTAGGCAATACTAAGCATGAAATTTTAATTAAATATATAACATGCTGTAAATCATTGAAGTAACCTGTAGTTTGGGACTCCGTACGTCGCCGCGATCTTCTCATGGCTGTAGATAATACAAATGTTATAAACCAGTGCAAATGTTTAATACAAAATTTACATGCAACATACAAATGTGAAGTTAATTACATTTAAACAAAACAAACTATTAAATAAGTGCGTAACCCAAATTGACTTTTGCATTCAAACTTACACTAAGTTACAATACGATTGACAAGCTTTAAACGTGGCGCCATCTGCTGTAATTTGCTAATTTAATTTGTCAATTTCAATGTGCAAACAAACCACACGAAAAGTGCATCTATTGACATGTGTAAAGTATAAAATCAAATCGTTAACTAACTATTTATCACATATATATTAACTTAGTTAAAGTGCAACATCAAAATAAAGAAATTAGCAATTGTAATAAATGAAATAAACCATACCCAAATCCATTGACGGGTAACCTAAGAGTTTGAGCATTTGATGTGAAAGGTATATTAGTGCTACCAAATTGGTAACCGAAGGGGGAAACAGTTGACAAAAGGGACTGCATCTGGTTGTTCAAATAGTTGAAGTAACCTCCATTGACAGCACTGAACGTCAGTATTAATAGTAAAGTTGTTCTCATCATTACTGCAACAAAAAAAGTAATGTTAGTATACTACCAAAACAAATGAATTCGATTGACGGCAACTCGTTCGTCAAAATCATTTCAACTAATACTTCCGGAAGTTACAATAGAATTGACATATGCTTGTTGAGCACATAAAACCCCATAATTATTAAGACAAATATTATTTAAAACATTTAACGAAACTATTAGTAATTACGATGATGCTGCAAACCTTTTAAACTTTTCTTTATATGGTTCGAAGGTGTTTAAGATTGCGTACAAATACTTGACTTGAATTAACATGCGTGCAAGGCAAGTTTCGCACGACCTATAAATGCAAAAAACTCATCTAGAACCCGTTTAGGTAACTAAGGTAATGTCAAACATTACTTTACTTATAAAGGAACTACCGTAATGATTGATAATCGAGACGATATTGAAACGATTTTTTTTTAACTTTTAACATAATTATTTTCTTTTCTTTTATTGTAACGAAAAACATTTCTTTGTACATAGGTAGATAGTAATTAGACTTTCTACCATAAGTACCAATATTTCAGAATTAACTTAAGTCATCGTCAATATTGAATTAAGAAGCTTCATGATTGACTAACAACGATTAAGAAAGTCGAGAAGAGTTTGATAAAATTTGCATCAAATAAGTACAAGAGCTTTCTCTTTCAATTACATCTGTCAATGTTATTGATTGTTAACACTCTTTGACTCACTTCAGTGGTCATAATATTTGCATTCGCTTTGATGTTGCGGTCATTCTTAACAAATTAAGGTGGCATCTTTAATTCGTGTTCTAAATTCAAAATGTTTTTAAGCAATGCTCTTAATTATTTCTTGTCGTCGTTATAAGTCCACTGAATTACTTTTTATGTTTACATCATCATCATCATCATCAGTCTTTGTCTGCCCACAGCTGGACAGAGGCCTTTCCCAATGTCTTCAATAGTATGCGGTCTCACTTCCGCATCCAACGACTTTCCGTTTTACGTGCTGTAAATTCGAAGGTATTTCTTAAACTTCCCAAGCTTACTTATTCTACGTGTAAAAAATTCTTCAAATTGCAAACAAAGGCCACCTCTTTTGACAAAAGTGCGTGACAAAAACTCTAAAGATTTTTTGGGTTTTGTACACTTTCAAAATGACATTTTTTTTTTTTTTCTAAATCAATCATCTATACCAGTGAGTAACGTAATAACTAATTTTAAAAGCTATTTAAATAGGAAATCGATTACATGTTCTGTACATTTTTTTTTCATTATATTCATTGTACGTATATTCAAAAACTTTTTATTATTTATTAAGGAGGTCGCAATGTTTTTATGAAGTTATTGCATAAATACATTAACTAGACGCAATTTCAATTATAGTATAGGCAGGTGCAATACATTAGGAGTAAAATTATTTGAAAACACGTTGAAATTGAGATTACGTTATTTAGAAATTAACTTAATTTACTGTTACTTTCAAGTTATACGTTTGTTTTAAAACATTAGTAGATTTTTGTTAATTTACTAATATTTCTTGGAACCATTACTGGCAAGCTTGAAAAAGCTTGTGTTAGGATATGGTTCTCGACAATAGTTGAATGGTGGGATTCGAACCCACGACTGCTAGATCGGTATTCCGTGCGGTAACCATTAGGCAATTGTCGCTTCAAAATTCGAATTATTTTTGAAGATTTAATATTGTCAGCCGAAACCAATTCGAATTGATAAATTGAAACCTTGGCTTTGGCATATTTCTATAGTAATTACGTTTGTCATTGAACATAAAAAAATATATATTTTTATGATATACCTGCTTGTCTTACACAAAAACTTAATAATTTATACTTAGTAAATATATCTTTACATAAAAATGACAAAAATCGTCGCAAAATAACATTAAAATTCGAATCCAAAATTCCTTTGGTCATTATAATGCTGTCTTTATTAAAATACAATATTTATGGAACCACAATCTCGACATCTCGTAGATTATAATGCAGGTTGTGGCAATATCTCGTGACCTTTCCTGTCCCCTTTAATTTCTATGTAGTGCGAGCGTGTTGGCTATCTCATCAATATCGTTTACGCAAACTATAACTGTTGGTCAGTCTAAGAGAAAGTTGATGTAATGGGAATTAAACTTTATTTTGACGTAAGATTAGTAACATTTTAAGGTACCAGAACAGAGGTTACTAGACTTTGATACATAGTCAGTTTAATTAAAAAAAAAACAATCATATTAAACGAAAACGAAAGAGTTACAATGAAAACGTAACAGAACGAACCGCGGGCTTCCACCGAAACAACACATATTATTATCTGAATAAAGAGACGCAAAGAGCCTAATAATTAAAGGCGCGGATTTCCGATCACTTGGTTGTAGTATCAATTCCCGCTATTCGACTTTTGTAAATCATATACTAACACAAGCCAAGAGCTTAGTTGGAACGGTACAAAAAATCTTAGTAAATTGACGGAATTATGCTGATATTAAAAAAAAAATGAGTGGGAGGAAAATGCGTTTTATACCGGTGCCTTGGCAGTGAAAGCTCACAATTTATATTGACGCAACAAATTCCATTTACAACACTTTCAACGCCGATGGGCTTCAAATGTAGGTACTTTAGGTCTACATTATGTCAACATAATGCAGACCGATCAGACACTTACGTCAGACGCGATGGAAGAAAAAAATCACTGGCAAGAAACAAATCAGCGTCAATGTCACTTTCACATAATATTACGATAGTCAATTGTCAATGAAACCAGCAATGAAAATGTAACCGTGAAATTCCACTGTCGTTACACTTTTGTTATCTCATATTATTCAATTGTTTTTGTACAGTGAAAACATACACTTTTAGGCCCAAGCGGTTATACTCATATTGAGGTTTTTGAACACACTAATACTAATTAATTCTTTGAATATATTTGTATATCTATGTATTTAAATGTAAACTTATGTAACATTTTCTAGCAATTCTATGTCCGTATATATTTATAGAACCTTACGAATTTGCGATGATTTTATAAATAAATCTTCAATTGACTGGTTATTACGTATTCGTCTTACGAGTTCGAAAACTCGATGTTACACATCAAAGGAATTTGCCGCGCACTGCAATACTTATAATGATCATTATGATTGACGAGTTGTAATTTAACGCAAGGATTCTACTATCTAAAACCATTTGTTACTAGCTTTTGCCCGTGACTTCGTACGCACGATCAACAAAAGACTCTGTAAGTAACCTGTGCACGTAATATAACTCTGTATCACTTATTCATATCTGTTTCACCGTTTTAGATTTATCTTCAATCAAACTTCCGCAATTAATGCATTTTTAAAAAGAAAGCAACTAAAATTTCAAACGGTTCGTCATTTATTTACGACTTCGCTACGTTAAGTCAAAGCACAAAATATACGGTCAAATAGCATTTTTAAATGTCTATTCTAATTGGTTTTAATTACGTAAAATCAATTATTAGATTCACTTTTTGTGCATACGTTTAAAAACTTAGAATGTTTTAAATCCCTAGCAGAGCATGTCGTGAATTGAGACCTTTCTAATTAGCAGCATAATGGCGATACAAAAAACTTCAACCGACGAACATCACAATGTTGATTGCGTGTTACGTGAGAAAAATAATCAATGTGTTGTCTCAATTTGTATTAGCTATTAAATTTGATTTATAACGTTCCCACTAATTAATAATGTTTAAAAAATTACACATATAATTAAGTTTCGTTTCGATACAATATATACACCCTTCATTGGCTTGAGAAAATATATTTGACCCGACCTGTTGTATATTAACACCCATTTCCACGCTTAGCTAGTACTTACGTCACTACGTAAGTATTTCACCAATCACGCAGCTGACGAATTAATTATATTTTATTAATATTTAATGCATAAGTTTGGATGGATGGAATGTATAGTTAGACGATATCTACAGATTGTATGGATCTGGATGAAATTTCGTATAGAAATAGAACACTGTCTGGAAGAAGTTAACTAATTAAGCATTTTAGAATAGACGGAAACGCAGACGACAGCTATTGTTTTGGTAATTACAACATTAATTATATTTATTGTCTCATTAAAACTAACCTAACTTCGTTTTTGGAACCGCGTCCAATATAGTTTCGTCGATTTTTAAAATAAATAAGCAGCCAAAGTCTTTGGCCACACTTGCCAGGGGTGAACGAGAGGGGGGCATTGCGACCCCCTCCCCCCAAAAAAAAATATAGTTTCGTCTACATATTTTCATTAATATAATTCTAAAACTATTAATTCTAAATTATTTAATTGGCTCTGTGATGATGCTGCCCCATGGACACAATAAAAAAACAAGTGAAAAAAAAACAATAGTAAAAAAATAATAGTATAGTATAGTTATGTAAATAATACAGTACAATAAGTAGATCTATAATAATTCAGGAACACGGAACTACACGTACAGATATAAATAGAGCAAAAGAGAGTACGGACCTGGAGTGTGTAGAGGCACGAATAAATAATTAAAAGTCATTTAATTATTCTTTATTACAAATACAAAATAATCATGTAAACTTTGATCACTTCAAAGCTATTCAGTTCCATAATATCATTCCTCATAAGAAACTATTTACATTAATTTTATTACAAT